>PVKC010018672.1:0-19574 GCA_004027635.1 Crocidura indochinensis
GCCCCATATGGTCCCCCGTGCCTGCCAGGAGCAATTTCTGAGCATGGAGCCAGGAGTAACCCCTGAGCACTGCCGGGTGTGACCCAAAAACCAAAAACCAAAAAAAAAAAAAAAAAAAAAAAAAAAAAAAAAAAAAAAAAAAAAAAAAAAAAAAAAAAAAAAAAAAAAAAAAAAAAAAAAAAAAAAAAAAAAAAAAGAAAAGAAAATGAATTATAAACCAGTAATCAATAATACAAATTCAAAGGCTAGCAATGAAGTAGTAGTATAGTTGAAATGGCTGACATCTAAAAAGACATCTGGAATCTGGTCTTAGAGCAACAGAGGAGATAATAAGCCTCTTGCATGAATTTATTGTTCAAATCTATTCTACTTAAAATACACGAATTCACTCATTTTCCTCTAGATGAGTATGTATTAAGTTCATGAAATTGAGAACAGGAAACTTTACATAAAAGAATCTACATTAGAGGTGTGCAGATTCAATTCGACAGCAAAACATCTGCTATGTAGGTGTGAAATCAAAACAATAAGGTTACTGGCCTGAGAGACAGTACAGAGCTAAGGTTCTTGCCTTGCATAGGACTGACCTGAGTTCATTTCCTCATTTGTATACTATATGCTCCCCTATACACCAACAGGAATTAATTCCTGAGTGCAAAGCCAGCGATAACCCTGGAGCAACACCAGATATTGCCCAAAACAAAACAAAAAATAGTTAGGGAATAGAGAGAGGATAAGCAGCAGGTAAAGTAAGGCACTTGATTTTTAAGCAGATCAAGGTTCAATCTCTAGTATCCCATTTTTTCTCCAGGGAGTTCCAAATGTGAGAGCCAGGAGCTAGTACTAAGCACAGTCCGGTGTAGCCAAATAAATATATAATACTATTGGGGTAGAAGAAAGTTTCATCAATATAGTTGGTGCCATTTATCAGGAATCCACAGCTAACATCATATTCCATTGTGGAGGAAAAAAAAGGCATTTTTCCCAAAGATCAGGCACAAGATAAGTTCACCAACATGCCCCGAGAATATTCAATAAAGTACTGGAGGTCCTTGACATAGCAATCAGACAAAAAAAGAGTTCTTAAGGGAATCCAGATTAAAAAAGAAATCAAACTATCATTATTTGCAGATGGCAGGATACTATACAAGAAACCCTATGAAATCTAGAAAACAAACAAAAGATCTCACAGAAACAAAATTACTATCTCCTGCATGAACTTGTATCATTACGTGCATTCCTGGTAGTACAGACATTGTTATCCCCAGCACCAATGGTGTATAATCTGACACTCTGAATCCAGGATGCAGCCTATTGGACAGTATTGAACAGCAACAAAGAAAGGGGAACACTATATAAAACATTTGTTTTCTTATGCAAATAAATATAAGAACATGATTCCAAATGGTCTGATTGAACCACTGTGTTAATTTGATATTTACACTGAATAGGGGTATCTTAATTTCCACCATTTTTAATATTAAAAAAAAAAGTTTAGTTGCCTAGTAAGACTATTATACAGGATTTTGAATGTTTTTGATTCTGTTTAAATTCACATATTAAATCACCATCCTGATAGCAACATGTTCCACAAAATCTTTTCTCTCCCAATTAAAATCATCATATATCTCAATTTTTTTGTTTTTGGACCACAGCCAGTGATGCTCAGGGGTTGCTTTTGGTTTCTGGTGGGCTCAAAGTAATATATGGTACATCTGGGATCAAACCCGGGTAAGGCCATATTCAAGGCAAGTGCATTACTTGCTAAACTATCTCTCTAGTCCCATATCACACCTTTTCTTAACTGGGGAAGTTACTTTTATGTTTTAGTGCTGTTGACAGTCGCATTTCAAATAAAAGTACATCAAGACTGTTTAGCTGTCAACAAGAGATATTAAGTTTGGAAATATAGTCAATAGAACATGGCTCTAACATTTAAAAATTTATAAACAGGGTCAACCAGATTTGGACAATATTGTATAATCAATATATCCTAACCACAAGCAAACCCTGTCAAATGAAAATAATCCAGAAATGGAAAGTTTATTAAGTCTATTTGTGGAGAAATACAGATAGATTTATGCAAAAAAAAGTCAAAACATAAGAATAACTTTGTAAGAATTAAAACCTATATAAAATTACTAAGGATCTAAATTCCCAATTCTATTCAAACTGGGTGGGAGAAAAGGTTGATTACAAAATGGGTCTCAAGTACCTGCCAGAACTAGTTGAAAGGAACTAATAGGAGTGTCTTATGAAAGATAAGGAGAGAAAAGATTTTTCATTTCTGAAGATGCCATATATGGAGAAAATCTCTGACTTAGAGACCTCCTAACCATGGAGTTGGCATGTATAATTACTATGTTTATATTTTTCAGACTGCAAACAAGAGCATTATCATTATCCATATAAAATATCTATGGGACATGCTTCAGAGAATTATCTGATTTTAGTTTTTTTCATAATAAATTTTTACATAAAAGTAACTTTAACTCGTGAACACTAAAAGGGTCTGGAGGGGCCAAAGCAGAGGTGCAAGCAGTAGGGCAATTGCCTTGCATGCACTAACCTAGGACAGACCATAGTTCGAAACCCCGGCATCCAATATGGTAAAGTCGGGAGCAATTTCTGAGCCCATAGCCACGATTGGCCCCTGGGTGTCACCGGTGTGACCCAAAAAGCAGAAAATAAATGAATGAATGAATGGGTCTGGAATCTCTGTGGATTTTTTCAATAAATAAATAAATGAATGGGTCTGGAATCTCTGTAGATTTTTTCAACTGTTAGAAGTATACTTTGGACCAGAGGTAGTACAGTGTTTAAGGAACTTTTCTTGCATGCAAAACCACCAGCTATAACTCAAAGACATACCTCCTCCCAGCACACATACAGACACACAGAAAATATGCCTAAAATAATGAAAACCATTCAATAGATATCCTTCAAAGGCACCTTTGTTTTATTAGAAATTGTATCTGTTGCAAACCACAGCAATTATGGGGGCTAATAGTCTGTATACTTAGCACAAACCTGATATTTGGATTTCTACTTTTAAATAATCATTAATTTAAGCATCATGTTTATAAAATTTTTCATGACTGAATTCCAGTCGTCAGTGATTATACAAGCCTTCACCAGTGCACATGTCCCGCCATCAATGTCCTGTTTTCTTCCCAGCTTCCCCTCTGCCTGCAGAAATCTCTCTCTTTCACACACACATATAGACCCATACATGCAGGCGTGTGTACACATGCACAACACATATAAACACACACCATGACTTGCACGACTGTTAATAAAAGGGTATACCTCATTTTAGCTCCCAGTTTTTGTCCAGAGTGATCAGTTCCAACTTTCCTTGTCATAGTAGTCCCTTATTTATCCTAACTGCGCTATCCCATTATTTCTGGCAAGCTTCCTACCATGGACTGGTCCTCAATTCTATCATCTCTGAATATTACTGCCATATTCCTTTCTAGTTAAACCACAACATGTGTCATCATTTATTGGCTTCACATTTTCCCTTAAATACTTAAAATCAGGACATAAGTTGCACAAATTCTATATGATCTAAGGCAGGGGTCCTCAAACTTTTTAACAGAAGACCAGAAGGACAGTTCATTGTTTCTCAGACCTCTGGAGGGCAGGACTAGCATTTAAAGGAAAAAAAAAAAAACTATGAACAAATTCCTATGCACATTACATATATTTTATTTTGAAGTTAAGAAAAAAATAGCGGGGGCCGGGCGGTGGCGCTGGAGGTAAGGTGCCTGCCTTTCCTGTGCTAACCTAGGACGGACCACGGTTCGATCCCCCGGTTCCCCATATGGTCCCCCGTGCCTGCCAGGAGCGACTTCTGAGCTAATAGCCAGGAGTAACCCCTGAGCGTCACCGGGTGTGGCCCAAGAAAATAAAAAAAAATAATAATAACGAAAACAGGAACAAATACACTATTCAAAAAATTAAGAACGAGTAAAGTTAAATCAATGAGATTTATGGGCCTGCTTTTGGTGGGCCAGAGTTTGAGGACTCCTATCCAAGACTGAGAAGAGGAGTTGAGAGAGAGGAGGAGAGTGCAGCACACATCCCATGAGTTGCTGCTAAGCAGAACAGGCAACAGCGGCAAAAACACCCACCGGCCAAATAAATGTCCTCAGTGGGTCACATGTGGCCTAATTTGGTAATCCCTAATCTAAGTTCTTCTATAGTACATGTTAGCATACCAGTGAAGCAGAAATGCTAACTCAAACAAGGAGGCTGAGGAGGGAAGAAAGCTAGCACAGTAAGCAATTGAAGTAGGTATGGTTTGGGCCAAACCCAGTAAGACTTACGGGTTACTCCTGGCTCTGCGTTCCTAATGGTTTGGGGGAACAATATGGGATACAGAAGATCAAACCCGATTCAGCCAAGTGAAAGGCAAGTGAGTGCCTTGTTTACTGAACCATCACTCTGGCACTCTAGGCAATTTTTTTTACCCAATGAGAAAAAAATGGATGAGGGGTATGAATTAAGGAATCAATCAAATATTCAATAACCATAACTAAGGTATTAAATAACACAATGAGACCGATTTATAAGAATATTTTAAGACAAGGTCTTCACCGTAAATAGTAAGAAGTCTATAGGAAAAGCAAAGAATTGTACTGATACAAGGAAGACGATGTAAGAAAATAATTCAATTAGGAGGCACAGACAGTGTAATGTGTGGAAGGGAGGGAGAGAAGGGGGGAAGGGAGGAGTCGAAGAACATGTAGGAGGAGTAGGAGGAGCATTGGAACTGTAAAAGCAATTATGAAGGAGGGAAATTTGGCTTCAACTTGAAACAGAAAAAAAATCAGAAAAACAAACAGCAGTGAGCAATTTCAAAGGAGGAATTCTTTCTCCTTTTTCCTTCTTCCCTTCTTTTTCCTCCTTCCTGCTTTAAGTGTTATTTGACAGGAAGTTGCAAAATTTGAAATGAAAAATATATTTAAACTAGACCAAATTCAATGCACTACCAAAAAACATTTATAGCTCACTGAGCCCATAAACTCCCATACCACATCACAACAATATAGAATCACAGATAGCATATAAATCTAACCTATAATATGCATCCCAAGTATAATGATATTTCAGAAAACTTTGAAAGAAATGGGATTGAGGATGGAAGACAAGGGAATATCATCACAATAAAAAGAACTATAAAATACAGCTTAATGTAAGTAATGATTGAGATAATAAAAGTTGCTTTCTGTTCCCATAGAGAACTAAGAAGAAACTAACTGGGCAGAAGCAAGAGTATATCATGTAGGTCACCTGCCTGCATGCGGCTGACCTGGCTTCAATCCTCGGCATTCCATGTGGTTATTATGTATTATGTCAGAAGTGATTCCTGAGTACAGAGCCAGGAATAACCAAGTGTGCACCCCAAATAAAATAACAAACTTTTTAAAAAAAAAATAACTTGAGGCTGACTTCATCTTCTATGTCTGCTCATATCAGAGACCGAAGATGGTTTCTTATCTTTTAGAGAAACAAAGCCCAAATACTTGAGAAATAGCAACCTGACATCATTTGAGGCACAAATAATATGTTAGAAAACAGTCCACAAAAGGCTCCAGACAGGATAGTTAGATGATCAATCTTTGAAAAAGTTTAAATAATAGTGCATCATTTTAGACACAATGAGGCAATCTAAAGTATTTTTAAGGTATTATTTACATCATTCAGATAAAGAATTCACTATGCTCAAAGGGCTTTTTTTTGTTCCCAGTGCTAGTAATGAGAACTATAGTCAAGTTTTTTGTTTTATATCAGTATTGGCTTCCATAAGATTTTTATTTTTGTCACCTATCAGAAAAACAGTTATTTCATTAGAGACATACCTGGCTTATTATGACAAGTATACCCAAAATAAGCTATTCAGAGTTGAATGGTCAATTATCAAATAGTAATTGAGCTTTAAAAAATCCTGAAGCTGGGGATAGCTCAAAAGACCCAAGAAAATGCTAGGGATTCAGGAAAACTAGATTTTATCCACAGCACCACATGGTCTCTCAAGTACCACTGGGAGAACCCCTGAGTATTGAGCTGCTAGTATTTCCTGAGCACCAACAAAAGTACACTAAAAAACAAATAAAACCTTAAAGTTGTCTAATACTACTGGTTAATGTTTTAAAAGAATGAAGGGTAGTCCAGATGTAACTCAAAAAATCCAAAGCTATATAGTAATAATGTCAGAGAAAAGTTAAAGCAAATTAGTTACTTTGAGTTGCTATGATCTTAGTTTCTTTAAACATTTATTCAAACATAGTTCTTTACTAAGTTTATTAAAAAAACTTCTGTTTTAAGTACAGTTCAATTTCTCTAATAATTATCACATCCTAAATCTAGTCATCTATATATGCTGTATCTCCAATTAATCAATGCCACTTTTAATTGGGTCCTAAATTGGAATGAATCATGTTTAAAACTGGTTTTTTGAGGACTGAGAATTCTTAAAATTGCTCAATTACTATTGAATCAAAGCTTCTCATATATATGTTTCTTGTACCTATCATAATAGCTATAAATCAGTTGTAAATCAGTTGTAAGTAAGGCAGTGATTTACAGTTATTATGATAGGTACAAGAAACAGATAAATACTTTAACATTTGACTTTAATGTGAGATTAGCAGACTTGTTTTTATTAAATAGCTTTGTGGAAAGTCTCTTCTTACAGAATGTAGACCTGTTTGTTTTGAAGATGATATAAATTGAACTAGAATTCAGAACTAAAATGCTATCAAATATAAATCATGTGTCTTTTTAACACTTCCTCAAGAAGAAACAAAAATGCCCAAAAAGCACCTAAAAATGTTCCTCATCACTAATCAAGAAGATGCAAAACAAAATAAAAATAAGACATCACCTCATACCACTGAGACTGGTACACAACACAAAGAACAAGAACAATCAGTGCTGGCAGGGATATGGAAAGAAAGAACTCTAATTCACTGCTGATGGGTATGACAAGATGGCATTCCTTTGTAAAAAACAATATGGAGATTTCCCCCAAAAGTGAAAATTGGGCTCCCATATAATCCAGCAATACCACTCCTAGAGATATACCCTAGGAACACAAAAAGAACACAATACAAAAATGTCCTCTGATAGCCTATGTTCATTGCTGTTCTATTTACAATAGCCAAAATTTGGAAACAACCCAGAAGTCCGACAACAAATGAGTGGCTAAAGAAATAGTGGTACATAGACACGACTGAATACTATGCAGCTGTCAGGAAAAGTGAAGTCATGAAATTTTCCTATACATGAATGGACATAGACACATTATGCTAAGTGATATGAGTCAGAGGGAGAGAGACAGATACAGACTAGTCTCACTCATTTGTGAGATTTAAGGGGGAAAAAAAAGACAGTATTGCAAATAATACCCAGAGGCATTAGAGATGAGAGCTAGAAAGACCACCCCATGATATGAAGCATACCACAAAGAGTGATGAGTGCAGTTAGAGAAATAATTTTACCAACAACTATCATGACAATGGTAGTAAGAGAAATAGAATCCTGGGGAAGGAGGGAAATAGGGAAAATTAGTAGTGGAAAGGTTGCACTGGTGAAGGGGGATGTATTTTCTTATAACTAAAACCCAACTACTAACATGTTTGTAACCATGGTGCCTAAATAAAGATACTGTGTGTGTGTGTTTGTGTGTGTGTGTGTGTATGATATATATTATGTATCTTTTTAAGGAAATGGTAGTTTCCAGTATTCTCAAGAATGGCCAATAAACCACCAATGTTTCAATTCCCCATCAATCATGTACTCTAGCTTGAAAGCCATTTATTTGAGCTATTTTATAATTATAAAATAATGGAATAAATAATTTGTTAGTTAAAGGAGACACCTAAATCATCTCTGAAAAATACTATATGATTTTAATTTAAAAATATCATGTGGAAAATAAGCATTTGTCAGCATATTAGTATTATTGACAAAGAAAAAATGACTTCCTATGAGATAGAGGGGAATCATTCAATGAAAACAATTTTCAGAAAAGAAAATTCAAAACTAACAGAATGATTCAATGACATGTAAAAAAAAGGTGTTTTCATTTCATCAGCTTCAAATAATAGAATTTATCATTTCTATGCTCAATTAAATCCATACATAAAAGTATATTCTTTTTTTGGTTTTTGGGCCACACCCGGTGACGCTCAGGGGTTACTCCTGGCTCCATGCTCAGAAATTGCTCCTGGCAGGCACGGGGGACCATATGGGGCACCGGGATTCAAACCAATGACCTTTTGCATGAAAGGCAAATGCCTTACCTCCATGCTATCTCCCGGGCCCCCATAAACGTATATTCTTACAAGTCAAGAGAAAACAAAGAAAACTTAAAATCAAACCATCTATCAATCCTTTTTATTCTTTGAAACATCTACAGAAGGTGAATCAGTCATTCATGATAGATTATTTACCTAATAATTTCCCAAACAAATACTTTTAAAAACATAAATTATAGAGAACTGGATCAATAGCACAGTTGGTAGAGCATTTGCCTTCAACAAGGCAGACCTGGGTTCAATCCAACATCTCATATGGGCCCCTAGGCACTGTGTCATCCACCTTAGTCACAACTGTAGCAGTGCATTTTAATATATAGGTGTAAACATTTTTAGTACAAAAGTAAATTCTGGGGCCGGAGAGATAGCATGGAGGTAAGACGTTTGCCTTTCATGCAGAAGAGCACAAAGCCAGGAGTAACTTCTGAGCACTTCTGGGTGTGGCCCAAACAAACAAACCAACAAAAATAAAATATAGGAACTAAATTTCCATAGGTTATCAATATTTTTATCACCTAATTTAGAGGTTTCACAAAATTTTACATCAATATTCAATGGTTTGGATAAAATGATACTTATTTATTATAAGTTGTTATAAGATTAAATATAAAACTTGAAACAATTAAAATATAGGATTAAAAATAATAACAAAATATTTTAGCAATGAATATTCTTAACTGGCTTATATAAATCTGTAAACCTGAATTGTATTTTTCTTTCTATCAAAAATAATTAAATTGCCTTTGTCAAGCAAATTACTCATCACTAATACCTGGAATAACTTGATGGTTTTGACTGCTACTAAACAGATAAACCCACATTCAGTAATTTTGAAAAGAATCCATATAACTGCTACTTTAACAAGTAGCAACATATTTTCTAAATCTCTCTACTTGCTTCTCCAAGAAAATGTGTTTCTTCTATTTACTTATCTATAATCTAAGAGTTTGGAAGCAGGTAATTATGGTTACATACAACATAAGTTTACCGTTTTGTGGGGAAATATTAATTTCTTAATATTATATCAGCACTATTATAATTCTTATTTTAATGGTAATAAAAGACATGAGTTAGAAGCAGTTCAAAGTCCCAAACATGAGAGCCAGTCAGTCCAATTGAGACTGAACAGGTTAGGATTCCATAGAGCCAAGCTAGCCCCAGAGTAGGCACTTAGGCACTGTGTCACGCCACCTTAGTCACAACTATAACAGTGCATTTCGATATATAGCTGTAAACATTTTTAGTACAAAAGTAAATTCTGGGGCCGGAGAGATAGCATGGAGGTAAGATGTTTGCCTTTCATGCAGAAGGACGGTGGTTCGAATCTCAGAATCCCATATGGTCCATGTGCCTGCCAGGGGCAATTTCTGAGCATAGAGCCAGGAGTAACCCCCTGAGTGCTGCTGGGTGTGACCCAAAAACAAACAAACAAAACGTAAAGTCTGGAAACAACTCCATTTTATTGCATTTACAAGTGAAAATACCTCAACAGATACTTGAAAATAAAAGTTATTATTAAAGACCAGTTACAATGACAAGAATAAGACTTAAGACTGAATATACAAGAAATGGTTAAGATGAACACTCAGAAAATCCTTATTCAGAGAAGAGCCGACTCTATGCTCAATTTAGCTAAATAAGATGAAGCTAGTACACACACACACACACACAGGAATCTATTAAAGGTTGTGGGTTTTTTATTTGTTTTGGGGACCATATCTGGAAAGCCAAAGCTTACTCTTGGTTCAATGCTCAGGGATCACCCCAGATATGCGTCAGGGGCCATATGGAGTGCTATATGGGGATCAAAAATAAGCAGGCTACCTGCCAGGTGAAAGCCCTACTTTCTGTCCTAGGGCTCCAGCACTTGGCGCCATATTTGCATCAATTGATTTAGGTATGCAAAATTCACAGGCTAAAAATAACAATAACTTTAAGAATTTTAAATAATTTTGCTCTCAGACTCTGGCTTTGCATTAGTTGCCCTAATTCTGCCACTAACTCTTTGTTATCCTGAGCAAATATCGAGTCATGAACTACTTTGAATTTCATTCAAGTTAAAAATGAAGAGGTTGTACTAAATTATCTCCCAAGTCCTTTTACTCTGGCAGTCTTTAACTTAAATCACTCAAGTTAAGCAAGCATTTATTGTTCTTATTACTACTTGAAAAGAAGTTCTGCAATGTGTAAATCAGGCAGTGGCGGTGGAGGTAAGGTGCCTGCCTTGCCTGCGCTAACCTAGGATGGACCGCGGTTTGATCCCCCGACTCCCCATATGGTCCCCGTACCTGCCAGGAGGGACTTCTGAGCGAATAGCCAGGAGTAACCCCTGAGCATCACCGGGTGTGGCCCAAAAACCAAAAAAAGAAAAAAAAGAAAGAAAAAAGAAAAGAAAAGAAAAGAAAAGAAAAGAAAAGAAAAAGATCTAAAAAGAAAAGGAATAAATGAATAAATGCTTATTCCACAGTACATGGAACAACATTCTTCTTTCGTTTTTTTGGTTTTTTTTTTGTTTTTGGGTTTTTTTTTTTTGGGGGGGGGGTCCACACTTGGAAGAGCTCAGGGGTTACTCCAGGCTCTGTGCTCAGAAATCGCTCCTGGCAGGCTCAGGGGATCTTTTGGGATGCTAGGAATCAAACCAGGATCCATCTTGGGTTGGCCACCTGTAAGGAAAATGCCCTACCACTGTGCTATCTCTCTGGCGCAGCATTCTTTTTTTTTTTTTTTTAATATATCAGTTAAATTGCTACATATTACTAATTTATGGGGGTAAAGGAAAAGAACATGATGGTAATTGCAGTGAAGAGGCAGAGTGCTAGAAAAACTGTATCTCTCAGAAACATTTAACTTAAAAAGATTTTTTAAGCAAATGCCAGGTACAGTTAATTTTCTTCATATGCTGCCAGCATATAAGTCTACAATAATCAATTCCTCTCTAAGATGGACATGGAATCTATTATGCTGAGTGAAATAAGTCAGAGGGAGCGAGAAAGACACAAAATAGACTCACTCATCTATGGGTTTTAAGAAAAATTAAAGACATTATTGTAATAAGGCCCAGAAACAATAGAGTTAATAAGGGCTGGAAGGGCTGGAGGGACTGGCTTACAATTTGAAGCTCACCACAAAGAGTGGTGAAAGCTGTTATGGAAATAACTACACTAACAACTAGCATGACAGTGTTAAAGAATGAGAGAAGTAGAATGCCTGTGGGGGAGGTGGGGGGGGGCATTGATGGTGGGAATGTTGCACTGGTAAAGGGGGTATTCTATTTATGACTGAAACCCAACTACAATCAAGCTTGTAATCATGGTGCTTAGATAAAGATTTTATATATTCAAAAAAAAAAAAAAAAGTAAAAGAACAATTAGAATACCTACCAGGACATAAATAAAAGTATGATGAGGTGAATATCTCATTAGAGATTGAAATTAGAGGTGAAAATCTAAGAGCTATAAAATATTGAATTACTAATATTAAAGAATAATATTATAGTGTTGTTTTTTATTTTTCATTTTTGCTTTTTGGGTCACACCTGGTGACACTCAGGGGTTACTCCTGTCTCTGCGCTCAGAAATTGCTCCCAGCAGGCTTGGGGGAC
This sequence comes from Crocidura indochinensis, assembly GCA_004027635.1. Lineage (NCBI taxonomy): Eukaryota > Metazoa > Chordata > Mammalia > Eulipotyphla > Soricidae > Crocidura > Crocidura indochinensis. Next base: position 11,929 of record PVKC010018672.1, read on the forward strand.
CATATGGGATGCTGAGGACTGAACCCAGGGTTCAGGGTTAGCCACATGCAAAGCAAATGCCCTATTTCTCCATTGCTCAGCCCTATAGTGTTGTTCTAAATTTACAAAAGGTATCGGTACCAAGTGACAAGACTAACCCAAATGAATTCAAATTTTATAAAAATGAACAATGCAGTTCAATGAGTATAGAATGGAATACTACTGAAAACATTGCTATAACTCAAAGCATTATCAAACATTTTAATAAATTTTGCTTTATGAGTTTTCTTTTTGCAAGCGACAGAAATTAATCTTTAAACATTTCAGTCTATATCATTATGGAAAAACTACCCAAGTCAGTAATTTCTTTAACCAAACAGTAGGAGATAAATATCATTAAGGAAGCTGGATGGCAGTTAGACAGTTGTTCACTCTGCTTGTCATAGCCCTTTAATGCAACTCAGATTTTTCGCCTTTTTCTGAGGGTAGCAAACAGCTGCTTGTAAATGAACTACCTTCAGTGAGCTGCCTGCTATTATTCCTCATTTTTCTTTAGCAAGGTAACATGTTACAGGAATTTTTTTTGGGGGGGGGGGGGGAAAGAGTATGTAACTTATAAGAATTAAGTGTTTAGAACATAGATAAGGTACTTATTTTTAGTTTAGTTCCATAAGCAAATCTGAATTAAAGGAAAAATAAAGTGCTTATGTTCACTGAACAATTCAAAGTGCTTTACTTTTTAAGCTAAATTTATACATCTCAAAAGCAAATGACTTCTATATCTATGAGCAAGATGTTGTTCCTCTACTGTTTTTGAATGAGACTCAGAGTAAAAGAGACCTACTGAAAAAATGTTTTGTGAAAGCCAAGTTTGAATATATGGCTTTTTTATTTTAAGTATTAATAGAAATTACATATTAAATTTTATTAAGCTTATTATTTATCTTAACCCTTAAGATCGAATATTTCAATGTTTTTCATTCATTTCTAAAATTATTTTAATTTGGAATTCCCTGCATGCTTACCTTTAAGAAAATTAGCATTCCATATATACAATAGAATACTACTCAGGAATTAAATATATCCTGGCCATTTGCAACACATATATGGAACTAGAATAAACATTCTTAGTGTAGTAGTAGTCAAGTAAGTAAGTAGAAAGTTAGTAAGTAGTAGGAAGAAAAATCACAGTGATTTCACTCAAGTGTGGTACACACAAAAAATAAACAAATGGACTAAATAAAGAAAACTAAATTTTGGACTACAAGATCAATTATTGGCTGCTAGAAGGTAAGGGGAAGGAGGGAAATGGGGGGGGGGGCATTGGTGATGGGAATGTTGCACTAGTTAAAGGGGGGTGTTTTTTTAATGACTGAAACCCAACTACAATCATGCATGTAATTGTGCTTAAATAAACAAAAAATCTTAAAAATAAAAAATTTTATTTCACAATTTTATCCTATGTTGATGATAATATTTAATGAACTTTATACAATATATAAAGTATTCTAGAGTGAAACTTATTAAAACATTTGATCAATAGTCCACCAATACTCCAAAAGATATAATTGAGACTATAAAACAAGAAACACCTTTAATTTCCAGCAGGACCTATGATCTTCAGAAGAGCTTAAAGCTCCATTATGATAGCATTACACAATTAAGTAGTTACTTAAGAGAGGCATGTAGAAAAAGTGGAATGGTGAGTTTTCAATGCCATGAGGAATATAAGGGCACGTTGAAGCAACTGCCCACATAAAATGAATCATTATTTTGACGTTTTGAAAGCTAAGTTGGGAAAGATCTAGGAAGCTCTTTATATACTCTTAATACACTATATGTCACATAGAAATCTAAAATATGCATTATCTGTCTCTTTATTCCACCTTTTTAGGAAAGTTTGTAGTGCCTTCATGTTGATATAGAACCATCAAAATAATTATAAAACTAGCAATTTATTAATGAAATAAAAAACTGACATTCTATCCAACAATATTAGCACATTAGGTCTTTTCCTAAAGATTTATATATTTTCATATAAAAAACAAAATCGTGTCATTATCTCAAATTCCCTCACTCTCTAAGATTACAATATTATTCAGAGAACATATACAAGTTTACAAATTATTTTTTGTTTCATCCCATTCACATTGTACTGATTTTACTAGGTTTTTTGAAAGGCAGACAATTCTAAATATATTTTTGCTCCTTAGCTAAACTGAATTTGCTTACCTTGCTAATGTTACATTTTTATTTTCCATTTCTTAACCTAATTCTTAACCCAATTCTTATAATAACAAGCAAAATGATCTTTTCTACTCGTCAATCATCATTGCAAAGCACACTTATATTAGGAACACTGAATTAAATATTATTATTCAGTGTTATCAAGAGCTCACGTATATTAAAAAATTAAAAGTGACTAGTGGTAATCCCTGGTAAGAATATTCTCTTTTGCATAAAGATTTCAAGCCTATTTTAGTTCATTCATGTATAAAACAGAAGATTTTTCAGATTCCTACTTAAGAGACTGATAATTTACTAAAATTCATTCACACCCCTGCAATTTCTTTTAGCATGTCAACAGCAGGTGCTCTAGTCAAACCAACTTTAAAATGGGTAGTCAAGTCGCAGAATTAAAAACAATCATGAGTTTTAACTTCATTTTCTCAGCAAGATGCATTAATACAAAATAAAATTGGTACTAAGTTTATATTAATCCTTACTGATTTTCTTTTATAGCATAATTTTCTTATTTTAAAGCTACATGTTCTTCAAAGGGTTAATTTAAATTAGCAGGGTTAATAAAATGATCTAGGAAAAAGCAAGTACTCTGATGTTCTTATTTTACTATATTTATTTTTGCCCACTAGAGATTTGTCACTGTTACTCTAAAGGAGTGAGCAAAATAGATGTTTAAGCCATCACTATTGGAAAATCATGACTTCTAAGTCCGAAGATTGCCAAATAAAGATAATAGATAAGAACAAAAAATTACTTAGTATAGAATAACTTTTCAGGAATAAATGACATGAGTTAATACAAGAATCAGACACAAACAGAAAAGTCAGTTAGCAATGATACTTAACAAATGTTACAAAGGATATTGAAATAATCAGTTTTCAAAATAAAAGCCATCATCGCTTTCAAAAGAGAAAAGAAAAATGCAATTAATCTTTTTGGAGTCTGATTCTACCACTTGCAGCTGTTCAGAATAACATTAACAAATACTGCTTAGAATTGTCTTCCAAACCAGGTCTTGCTCTAACTTTCAAATTTTTCATCAACATTGTGGCCTTTGTGTTCCTTTTGAATTTTAAAATAGATGAGGAACCAACTAGTCTACATCTTATCTTTAAAACATGCTAAATTTAAAACTGGAACAATATTTAGTCTCTTTAGACATAACTGGTCTCTTCAAACTGATACTTTAAACGGAGAAAAGAGTAATAGTTTTTGAACCTTTGTGATTTGAACATTGCTTTATACATTTCATCAATAAAGTAAAACTTTCTTTTAGCAAAATTTAAAAACAAAAATCTAGTTATTTTAACTATAACATGTAAATGAATATAATGAAAATAGAAATACATTTTTCTTTTAATAGTATAAAAATAACAATCATTCTAAAACAAAAACACTGTTGTTATTGCTTGCTTGTTTGTTTTATAATGGTTTTGATTTTTGGCCTCTCCTGACTTGGCTCAGAGCTTACACCTCCAGGGGCCTGGGGAATCATACATGGTGATGGGGAATGCAGCCAAGTCAGATGCATGCAAGGCAAGCAAGCACCTTATTGTACTATCTCTCCAGTGCCATAAAGTTGATGATTTAATAATATATTTGTTTGCAAACAAATATAAAAGTATTATAGAATTAGTGTTTGTTGTAACAACTTGAATGCAGTTACATTCCTATTTCAAAGCTCATAATTGTCGAGCACAAAAGTGCCAAAATTATATTATCACTATGATTGTTGGGTTTGCAATATTATTACTGAAGGATATTATGCATATCACTTTACATTCTTTCAGCACCCAGTTCTTGTTCAGAGTGATTATTTCCATATTTCCAGCTATCTGTTTTATCTCTCTCCCTCTCTTTCATAAACACACACACACACACACACACACACACACACACACACACACACAGCAGAGTTTTATTATTAGGTACCTACTACTTTCAGATTTATCTGGGGGAATTATTTACCAGAGTATCAGTATTTTTTAAGTAATCTACAATTCCTAAGTTTTAACACTGCTAAAGCCTATAATTCACAATAAGTCTGAAGCGTAGAATTATCATTGGATATAGTTAGCAATCTGGGATAGAGAGGTAGTACAAAAGCACTCACTGTTAGAATGATTCCTGAGCACAAAATCAGGAATAACCCTTAAACACTGCCAGGAATAGCCCCTTTTCACCCCCAAAAAGATCAAAACCTACAATAAAATAGAATAAAACATAATTTCTTCTTGACAGATTTAATTTCTGACATTCATCCAAATAAAATGCAAGAATCATTTGTACTACATATTTTTTTGGTTTGAATTTTTCCTGTGGTATATAGAACTTATTTCTGACTTTGTGCTCAGGGATCACTCCAGGAAAAGATCAAGTACAGTATGTGGTGGTGGGGACTGAATCCAGGTCAACCTTGCACAAGGCAAGCATCATACTCACTGTACCTTCCCTCCAGCCCTGAACTACATTAAACACACAAACACACACATAGACACAAACACACACACACACACACTCACATCAGTGCAACATTTGGCTTTTCTTCATGAATTTCAGTTTTATTTAGATATTCAAATTATCAATTCCAAATAAGGTACTAGAGAAATCAGCATGCATGTTTGTTTACTGACACGAATAAATCTGTAAATGAAACTACTTTCCATACTGAATTAGATATGTCAATAGCATCCATTTCTTTTCTTTTCTTATATGTGACAGTATAGCTGTCTCCTAGTCTAGCATTTTACTATGTATCTAAAGAATACTATGGCACATAGACTTGTTTGCATAGAGCAAAGGAAGTAAGAACACCCCAGGGAAGGTGGTTATGTTTTTATAGACACCTAAAAGAGAACTCTCCCACCCTCCCTTCCCATGAGGCTCAGTAACAGCACTAACTTGTCCACTCTAGAACAAACACTATTATATTTAGGCTATTTTTAAAATTCAAATAATTGAGATGAGGGTAAGTATCAAACATAAGAATAACAGAAATAGATAAAAACAAATAAGAGGTGCAAACTTTTCAGTCTGAAAATGCCATGATTTTAATGTAGAATTGATTAGTCTATTATCACTAGAAATATATGAACAGTTTTGACTTCTCTTCCCCTTAATCAGTAGATTGAGAAAGGAAAAAGTTTCTACTTATATTTACTTAAAAAAAAGTTTAAGTAGAATTTTTCTTCTTAAAGTTTAAAAAGTAACCATTATTCCACTTATTATTTTCTAACTTCTTAGTTTTGAAACACAGTGCAATTCTTAAGTATCCATACAATTTACTTATGACTACACATAGTAATTTACATTCTAGTTATGAAAGCATTACATGCCACTTATTCTGTAATTTGGGCTCATTCTTGGTTACTGCTTAAAAGTTGTTCCCTATATATGTTAAACACAAGGTTCTAAGACTAATCTCGTGAAAAAATAAAATCATGCAACATACACATAAAGAAATTTCACTGCTTTGTCTTTATATCTTTTGATTGTCATAGTCAGAGTTTATAATTATAATCCTAGATTTTAGGGGAATATAGTTACATTAGAGGAGACATGTAGTCAACTATGTTTTGATTCCAGGCACCTCATGACAGCTATTAGTGGTCAAGGTCTCTCCTGAATATGGAGGTAGGAGTAACCCCTGAGCACTACTGGGTGTGGCCCAAAAGTCCAAAAATTTTATTCTGAATATTAATTACATACATATATATGTATATATATATATATATATATACATATATTTGGTTTTGAGGCCACACCTGGTGATGTTCAGGGTTACTCCTGGCAATGCGCTCAGAAATTAATGCTGGCATGGGGGACCATATGGGACACCGGAGATTGAATGGAGGTTTGTCCTAGAATAGCCACATAAATGCCTTATCACTCTGCTATCACTCCAGTCCAAAATACTCATATTATTTTCCCTAGGAAAATTCTCTAGATACTGAGAAGGGAGCCAGATATTAAAACAGATATTCACTGACTAAACCAAGTTAACTAAAAACCATGAGTGCTACACACTGCTTAGGAAAAAAAAAATGAAGGGAACAAAAGGGGAAAATGGCAGGTCCCTGCCCTAATAAATTTATAGTGAGACTGTACAAATAAAGCATTTACATATACTAGAACTGTTCAGAGAACAATAAGTAGGATGATGTAATTTGAGAGATGCTTTCCATAAGATGGCTTCGAAAAACCTCTCTAGGGGTTAACATTAATTGGAACCAAGATTTAAAGGATAAGGGGGGAAAAACAAATCAGTGATTTAACAATCGAGGAGATTGAATACCAGGCACAAATAAGGTCTGGCATGTTTCAGAAACAGAAAAAAGGCAAAAGCATAAAAATTTAAAAATTATTTTCTATTCCTCTATGATTATCATGAATGACTCTGATACAATTTAAATCTAAAATTCAGCTTTCTAACTTAAAAAGTGTGAACATGGCAGTAAATTATATAAATATTTTCAACTAGTTTTCCTTTATTATAAAGAAAAATTACCTATTTTTATTATAGCTCGCAAAAATAAATATTTAAACATTTTTCCTTTTTACATATTTATCTCTTTGGACTTAAACAAATGCCAATTTTCTCATTAAATTTTACAATCTACTTAAAACATTTTGAATAATATTCTTTCAAAGATAATTTCAGTGGTCCTTAAAATATAAGTCTTCACAGAATTATGATGTAAGCTATCTTTCCCTCCTCCCTTTACAGTGATGGATTTAACCTCCCTGAGGAGTTTTATTTTTAAGTAATATCTGTAGGTCATACAGCAAAGGTGATAAAAACAATGAATGACCATTTCACTTCGCTGGGTATTACTCTAAATACACCACTGCACAAAACTTACCAATTACACCTAAAGAAATAAAAGAAAAATTGGAGATTTCTTTATACAAGAGGTATTTCCTAATAAGATAGTCTCAAGAGAAAGAGATGAGAGACTGGTAAAGAATAATCATTAGAGTAGAAACTAGTATCTTACTCTTAATAAAAATGATCAAAACAGTGATAATATGGTGAAGACTGCTAAATTCTTCTAAACTTATGACTTTAGGTATACCTGTATATAAAAAGTCTAACTATAACAAGTTTCCAAGATGGCTCACCCATCCACACTCAGTACTCAGTACTTAAATTTTAATCAGAAATGAAAAATGAATGCATAAAAAATGGATTTAGAATTAACCGGGAAAAAATGTCCAGTATCACAATTTAATTTTGCTACAAGTCCAAGATACATTAAAATCAAGGTTATAATTTAAAATATATAAATGAAAATTCAAAAGACAAGGAGTGACATTATAGTTATAATTTAACATCTATTAAATAATTACAGAATAAATAGTGAACATAATATGGGGACTAGAGATACTAAATACATAGAGATTCAGCTCTTTGTAAAGATATG
>PVKC010018673.1:0-19411 GCA_004027635.1 Crocidura indochinensis
TTTTTTTTTTTTGGTTTTTGGATCACACCCAGCAGTGCTCAGGGGTTACTCCTGGCTCATGCTCAGAAATTGCTCCTGGCAGGTGCCGGGGACCATATGGGGCACCGGGATTCGAACCAATGACCTTTTGCATGAAAGGCAAACGCCTTACCTCCATGCTATCTCCTGGGCCCCGAAATAGTCCCTTTTGTTTATTTTTGTTTCTGTTGTCTTTGGGGGTCTTATCGTTGAAATTTTCTCTGAGGTCTCAATCCTGAAGTGTTGTGCCTATAGTTTGCTCAATATTTTTTGCTGAAATCTTTTTTAATCTCAAAGTCTTTGATCCACTATGAATGTACTTTGGTGTCAGGTGTAAAATATAGATCCAATTTCACTTTATTTAAATGAATCTTTCCAGTTTTCTTTGCACCATTTGGTGAAGAGACTATCTTTTACTTCACTTTATGAAGCTGGCTCTTTTGTCATAAATAAGTTGTCCCTATACCTAAAGGTTTGTATCAGGTTCTCAATTCTAGTACTTAATCTGACAGTCTGTCTTTATTCCTGCTTCATTTATAATGTTTATGTGCTACCTCCTTATCATTGGCCTTATGAATCCCTCTGTATACTTTCTTGAATTTTATTTGCCATACAAATGTGCCTAATTTCTTAGATAGACATGTATCTATGCTTATATAAATTATTACTAGAAGTTCTTGGCACATAATGAGTTCTCAATATTTGCTGAATTAATTTATAAATAAAAATTGAAGTGGCAATATTTAAATAACTGGTGATTCTGACCAATTTATTATAAATTGTTAAATGGTCTTCCAGAAGAGTTAATTCATTTTACATTAACTTTTAACTCATTTTATTTAAAACTTTGCTCATAACTTAAATATTTCTGGTATCTAGACTACTTGACTTTTGTGATTCTGACTGTGCTGTGTAGAATTTAAATCCCAAGAGTTATGAAAGCTAGTCACCAAATGTCTATAAATTTTGAAAATGGGTTGCAAATTATGCCGAGGATATAGTGATATAAAAATTAAAATTGACTCAATTATATATAAAACAAAATTAATAAATGCCCAATGTGTATTATTTACTAAGCCTGTTATATATGCAATTAAAAGACATTCTTTGATATTTGATAGTTGAAATACTCCATAGCAGTGTATACCTCACTTTTCTAACCAACTCCAGAACCCAGTGACCTTCCTTTGGTATCTCAAAATTGGTCATGGTGGAAGTGTTTGCACTATAAAAATTAGCAAGTGCTATAAATCAGCTCTTGATATAGTGCTGAAGCTGAAAGGTTTTAGTTTAATTAATTATTTATATGGGGTGAAAAGTTTAATAGTAAGCCACATATCAGATTTGAATGTCAATAAATTTATTGGAAAGAAGGTTAGCAGGTTCTCATAAAACTTTGTCAAATCATGGCTGAATTAGAGAAATATTAAGACCAATATAGCACAATAGGTAGAGTGATTGGCTTGCACATAATCAACCAGGGTTTGATCCCCAGAACCACATATGCCTCCCTGAGCACAGAGTCAAAACTAATCCCTGAGCACCTTTGGTGTGACAAAAAAAAATGAAAAAAGAAAGACTTTTTAAAAAAGCATTCAGAGAAAATCAATTAGCTATATGGAATAATACTTATTTTCAATGAAAAGCATTGTATGTTTTAATTTTTTAAGCTGTTAAAATTTTATATTTTAGCAAAATTTGGAATAAATTTTGTTTCATACACTTTTTTTCAGAGAACTAGTTACTAAACATTTAATGGTATACTACTGCCCAGAGATCAGAGTTTGAACTTTCCTTTCTAAAAAACACAAATATCGCATGTACTTTATTCTAAATTCCTGCATGTAATTACTCTTTCTGAGATTTGTTTTCTATTCCACTGATCTCTCTGTATTATGGTCTTATAATCACTGAAAAAATATAGCCTTAAAATGCTTTTAGCATCTAAAAGGGTAACATTGCTATTTACTTTACTTCCTCCCTCCCTCTTTCTGGCTCTTCCAGTTGAACTTTAAAAAGTACCTTTCAATGTCCCTTCAAATAGTATTGCAATGATAGCTCCTCTTTTCATTCATTTTTTCATTTCATGTACTATGTAAGAATCATATATTTGTCATCAGTGCCCTTTACAATTGTTGCTTACATGTTAGTTTTCTCTATTTTTAAAATTATTACTTATTTCAGATACTTTACTAGGATGAAGACAATTAAAATGATTACAAACTCCTCTACCAAAAGTCAGGTTAAAAAAGAATATTGTGTGGAGTTGGATTGGTGGTGCAGGCGGTAGGGCATTTGCCTTGCACATGCTAACCTAGGACGGACCGTGGTTCAATCCCCTCGGTGTCCCATATGGTCTCCTAAGCCAGGTCCGATTTCTGAGCTCATAGCCAGGAGTAACTCCTGAGCGTCACTGGGTGTGGCCCAAAAACCAATAATAATAATAATAATAACAACAACAACAACAACAACAACATAAGGGTCTGAAGTGATAGCACAGCAGTAGGAGTTTGCCTTTCACACAGCTAAGCAGGGGCCCAGGTTCAATCCCTGGCATTCCTTTTGGTTCCCTGTGATTTCTGAGCACAGAGCAGGAATAACCCTTAAGTGCTGCCTGGCGTAGCCAAAAGCAAAACAAAACAAAACCACAAAGAACAAAAAAAAAATTTTTTTAAAGAATAGTGTGAACTGTTTTAAACAAGATTATTATGAATTTATTACCATCTTTCAGGAATTCTGAATTTATTCCATGTAGAATCTGATTGTAGTTATTTCTTGAAATTCCTTTTATTTGGTGGGTAAAACAAAGGGGGTTAAGTTTTCCCATTGATGTTTTGTTTAAATCAAAATAGGGTCCCACACTTGTAAAATATATTTTCTCCGCACTGAGCTATACTCCTGATCCTGAATTTTCTTTATTCCCCTGAAGGTATGAGTTGTTCCCAAATGTTCATCTCATTCTCAATGATCACAAATTGTGGTGTGCATTCATAATAGAATAGTATGCAGCTGTAGCAAAGGTGAACTAATGTAATTTGCTGTCAGATGGATGAAACTAGAGGGTATCACCCTGACTGCAGCCAGAAGAAGAAAGTAGATACAGAATGATCTTTCATATATTGAGTTTAAAGAAACAAAATAAGGGAACAACAAATGGCCAGAGACAACAGAACTAAAAAATTATTCCACAGAAATGAACTTACTAAGGATGGAGATTGGACAGAGAAACTTTGGGACCTTAGTGAAGAAAAGATGGGGGTGTTGTAAATCAGAGTTATCTCAATAAAAATTTTTAAAAAATAAAAGAAGGTCTGGGTAGTCATAGGTAAGTTCTAGAGTACCAAATAAACTTCATAATATCAATAGAAACATCAATATCTATATCAAGAGTGTCCAAATGCCAACAGGCACAAATATGACTCCTTTAATACATTAGCCTGTGGATTATGAAAGTATTAGCCTCAAATATATACTATTCCTCAGATTACTTAAAGTTTTCCTTCCACAGATGTGCACCTAACTCATGTTTCCTCCTGTCTATCTAAAGAAAACACAGAACCTAATTTTGTATCTTAACAATTCCTCAATTCAGACAAAATCACTGTCTTCCCCTCTCTTTTGATATTTTCCCATCCCTAATAATGCATGAATGCTTTCCCTCTTTACAAATTCAAACTAAAATATCTTAGTAAGAGTAAAGTTCCTTTTCTCTTTAATATCTAATTTATGGTATTTTCTTAAATCAAACGTTTTATTTTTAGATTATTGTAGTTTCACACTATTTTGCACAAAACAATTCAGAGTGATTCTGACAGCCTTTTACCCACTTGTCTTAACAGTGATTTCTTGATAACAATGGTATATGATATTACAAGTATGAGATTTCAATTTTTATTGAAACATTATACAGAGATATCCCTATGTTTATAAGAACACTTAACAAGCCATGATCTTTTAGAATCATATCCACTTCCTTCCTATGCCCCTCATTCCTTAGACCTTGATAGCCCCACTCAGAATCTATGTTTACAATTTTTATATTTCAAAAATTCTATGGTAATGACTCATAGTTCCCCCATAGTCTTGCATGCATTTGTTGTTGTTCTTATTTTGCATTTTATCCATTATGATTGATACTATAGTCCCGTCATTTAATTTTGATTCATATTTATATAATGGCTGATGGTGTTAAACATTCTTTAATGTGTTAATTTACTATCTGTATATCTTCTTTGACAAAACATCTTTTTATATCTATCTTTTACCCATGATCTAATTGATAAAAAAATTTTACTGTTTCACTTTGAGTGTTCTATGTGTATTCTAGATAGTCTTTTAACATGATATAAGACTTGCAAATATTTTCTCTCATTATTTGGCTTTCCTATTTTATTTTATTAGTTCTCCTAGAACCCTAACTTAATATGATAAATGAAAACTCATAGTTTTCCATCACACAAAATGTACAGATTTTAATTGCAAGGTAATGAAAAACACTATTTTGGGTCATGTTTTCAGTTCTTGTATCTAATGAGGGAAGATGATATTATATTTTTATTTGTTATATACATAGGAAAGAAAATTCTTATTCCAAAGAAAATACCATGGCGTTGAAGTGAGAAAATCCCTAGCAAAAGAATTACAGGAGCAGAGAGATAAAACAACAAGTAGATAGGGGGCTTGCCTTGCACTCAGCCAGCCTGTATTCAATCCCCAGCACTTTTTCCTGAGCACAGAACCAGAGAAAAGCCCTGAGCACTACTCACAGTGTTCTTCCACCCCACACAAACAAAAGAATAAAAAAGAAGCAATTTTTAATTATTGCCTTTGAATCATTCCCTTCTCTGAGCATGAATGGGTAGAAGACTAAGACCGTTTCCCCCCTCAAATTATATACAAATAGCCATCATTGAAAGAACTTAGAGCTTTCTTTTACTCAAAAGTTGTTTCAGACAATCTACCTCAAATCTTCTAGGAAAATCTCAGTTGTCACATCTGTACTGTCATAATTGTCATAACTGTTTAGAAGGGACCTTCATGATAGTCTCTGTAAATAAATGAGGCCCCAGGAACACTCTCCAGCATCATCAAGGCTTTCTGGTCTTCATTGTATTCATGCACTGACTGGACAAAATAAAGGCGTCGTTCCCTTAAGACCATGATCTGCAATAATAGACTCTTGTTGGAGACCCACACCCAGCTGCACTCAGGGAAGCTTGCCTTTTCCAGTATAGTGTGGAACTTGCACATACAGGGCTTGCATTCCAGTCCTCGGAGCCTTTTCCTCAGTGTCTGCATGGTGCCTTGGAAAAGCATATGGTGTGTGGCAAGAAAATGAAAACAAGAGTCCTAGAATCCTCATTCACTAGCAAACTGATCTAGAGGAAGTAATTAAAACTGCAGAGATCCTTGCTTATTTTTCTCATGCCAATAAATCTTGTTCCTGATTCAAAAATTCCATTCATACCGCTGAATGGTATGATTTGGAGGGGAGTGGGAAAAGTCAGTGAAATTCAAACTGCTGGGTTATTAACAAAGTTTCTAACAAGTATATAGTACTAACAAGAGTGTTCATCATATGAAAGACAAAAAGCTCAGAAAACTGGCAGGAACTAGAGGAAATTGAAAGAGACACAACAATGAAATGCAAAGTGTGGTCCTTGGACTGGATCCTGCAATAGAGAATGAGCAGAAGTGGAAAAATTGGGGGAAATCTAAATAGAGAGTCTTTAGTTCATTAAAAACTGTAATTGCTGATGAAGAGTATTATTAGGGCAGTTTGAAAGATAAAGGTCTGGAACCATTATTTTGGGGAAAAGAGGTCAAGTCTGCTTTTTAAATGTGCCTATGCATATTTGAATAATCTTAAGATGACACGGCGCTTTAGTTATTTATTCTACATTTTTGGTCTCTTCAATGCAGCTAATTAAAAACCACTGGGAGTCCATATTGTTCCCTTAATAATACTCCCTTAGCCACATATTCATCTTCTAAGAGATTCTACAGGCATTCAACTATTTGTTGTATGTGAGAATGTGAAGAAGATATTATGAGAACTTGACAAACAAGCCAGAGAAAACACATTTACCATAAAGAACAACCGTGTAATTTTATGCTACATGTCAAAAAGATGACCCTTGCAGTTTTATCTCAAATTAGTATGTTACATAAATTATACACTTAATAGCATCTCCATAATTAGCATCCCTTTTACAAAGAGCTTTTTAAATAAATTGCTGGAGGAGAAAAGTTAAAACAAAAGCAAACAAGTTTGAATTCTAAATCCCTCTTCAGAATAAAATTTATTTATCCCACCAGGTTCTAAAATATGAATTCTTATGGCCCTATCCTTTATAGACATACAGAAAAAAGTGACCCATTCCAGAGCAAATTATTAACCTCAATCTTCTGTCTGATAGCTTGAGAGTAAAACCACTTTCTTTTTAGTTGCTCTGAGATAAAGGTAAAATCCAAATGATTGCTAGCGAACAATAGACTTTGACGACGATAGACTTTATTTTCATATTGTCTAATGCAAAGCATGACTTGGCCAGATGTTTTGTGTCTCAAGACTGGGAAGGTGCCTCTCTGAGATATTCTACTATTTTGTTTTGTTTTGTTTTGGGGTCACTCCCAGAAGTGCCCAAGGACTACACCTGGCTCTATGCTAAGAAATCGTTCCTGGCAGGCATGGGGACCATATGGAATGTCCGGATTCAAACCAGAGTCTATCCTGGATTGGCTGCTTGCAAAGCAAACGTCCTACTGTTATGTTGTCTCTCCAGCCCCATATTCCACTATTCTAATTGTCTTTTTTTCCTCCTCAAAAAACAAAGAAAGTTTTATTTTGATTTTTTCACATTATTTAAAGTAAATGCATCGGGCTGGAGAGATAGCATGGAGGTAAGGTGTTTGCCTTGCATGCAGGATTGTGGTTTGAATACCAGAATCCCATATGATCCCTCAAGTCTGCCAGGAGCAATTTCTGAGCGTAGAGCCAGGAGTAATCCCTGAGTACTTCTGGGTGTGATCCAAAAATCAAAAAATAATAATAATAAAATAAAATGCATCACATAAGTGGACATAGTGGAACATAATACATCTGTTTCCAGATAAGTGAGAGCCAAGTTATTATTTAAAAATGAATAGAAAGCAAAAAGGAAGAAAAGAATTTATTTAAAAAAGTATAGTAGTAAGCACATTTATGAAATGATCATATCTCCAATGAAGTCATAAATACAATGACAGAAGGTTTAGTAAGCTCTTGCTAGCTGTCCATTCTGCTAAATTGATGTGTTCCTTTAAGGATGGTGATATCAAACAAATGAAGTTATCCAGAAATTCAAAGCATTATTACTGATACTGAGGTTTTTAGAGGCATGTTTTCAGCTTCCAGGTTTCCTGAAAGAAGGAAAATACAGAAGGAAGGGTGCCTGTTCTCACTCTAAAAAACCCTGGTGATATTCCAAATACCTGCATACTTGAAATTTGACCAGATTGGCATCTCCTAAAAGAATCATATGGGGTGATGAGGCAGGACCATAGTCAAAATGGTGATTTGGGTAATGGATTCATCAGTCGTAGCTTCAGCATGGCAGGGACTTGGTCTGCCCTCTCCTGAGATTGCCAGCTTTCTGCTGCATGGCCAGTGTGCCCATGATTTTTCACAGTTTGGTTTACATCTCTTTTGAAAAAAAGAGTTAGTTAGTATGGGGATAGGGAAGGAAAAAAAAAGAATTTACATGAAGCTGACCCAGTGCAAATATAGGAACTTAATGTCTTTTACTGTACCTAGATAACAACTATAGATGATGTACTTATTATGTTTGGCAATATTAGACCTGCAAGACTAATTTCTTCCAATCGATTTAAATAGAACTACTTGTATGGTTTGGGGGGCTTGTTTGTTTTGGCAATTTTCAGGGTTATTCCTAGCTCTCCACTCAGAAATTACTCCTGGTGGTGCTCTGGGGGGACTAGATGAGATGCTGGGGATCTAACCAGCATGCAAGGCAAATGCTCTGTATGTTGTGCTATCGCTGTAGCCCTGCTACTTGTGTTGTCTTTTTTTTTTTTTACAAAAACTGTTCATGGCTAATCAAAATTATATAATTTCATAACAAAAATGTAAAAGCAGAATTTGAAAAAAATTTATTTCTAAAACAAGACAGAGTCACAGAGTCTACATTTAGTTGGGAGTTGCTTTGCATTAGAAACAGTTCATCTTAAAAAAATAATAATAAAGAAAACAGAAAAGCTTTACATGTGGCCATTCGTTGTAGAACTTCTTCCTGTCAGAAATTCTCCTAAACAGAACATTTTTCTTCTACTACAGATCAATTGTTCTTATCTGTAGGACATTACCATCATTTGAAAAGAAGGGGTGCTGAGATTATCCACTGCTGACTCTGTGGGAGTCTCAGCAAGGTTTCTGGAAATGATCTGTGGCTAAGTCCAGAGTACCTGGCACTAATTATTATAGAAAAGTCTTTGGCAAAATCTTAGGTTTAAGAGGTTTTGTTGGACCCTTTTCAGACCTTGTTGTTAAATCTTAATTAATCCCCACAATATTCCTGATTTTCTTTCTCTGCTTTGTGATTTTCAAAGGTTCTATTACTTCTCAAAAATATCTAAATCACTTGATGTTGTTCAACCACCATGAATATTACTGTTCCTTCCCATTTTCAGCATAGAATTCAGTCCCCTTTTGATTTCACTGCCTGTTTCATATCCCTCATACCCTTCTTGGAAGGATCAATGAGATGGGAGTAGACTATGTTTCTGTGTTTTATTTTCTTCTCTGGAGCTGCTATATAGATTGTGGAATAAATAATATATGTGACCAGATTCCCAGTCTATTAGAATCAATCCAAAGAGAAAGAAAGGGATAGAAGATTCTCCACTCTCTTTGCCTCTTCCACTTTTCTATGCTGCAGTGGCAAGTCTCCCTACTTTTGTACAATGCATCTAGTTTTAAAATGCAGAGGAGTCTCCAATGAATTGAGCTTTCGGTCAATTCCTGTTATGAACAAAGGATTTAGTCTTTCAAACACTGTTTTATTTCATTAAGGAACTGTGATAGGGAGTTTTGTGGTATTTGCTATTTCAATACTAATCCCACCACCAGGGTCAACTCCCTCTATGTGTGCTTCCATACCCTAGCTATCCATATACCCCAACCCCCCACAAACCTCACTTACCATATTGACAGGCACCTTACAAAGTTTGGTGATTGCATTTTAGATTTCATGTTTTCAGTGTTGTTGAGTCTGTATATAGATCTACAGCTATTCTTTCAAACTGTAAGGAACACTCACAGAGAAAGTATTAAATTATTTGGATGGTATTTCTTTTTACTTTTTGCTATTTTTCCTAATACTCTATCAGATTTCTTCTAGTCTGTTTCCACCTCTCGGATGCATTGTCAGTGGTTGACTCTCCAGCTGGCTACAGTTTCATTATCTAGAATCAGTTCCATCTGGCCCCCTATTCCATGATTATAGTATTGAACCAAACATCTTGCTCTTTTTTTTTTCTTTATTTGTCTGTTTTTTGACCATACATTGCAGTGTTCAGGACTTAATGCTTTCTCTGTTTTCAGGGAAAACTCCTGGTGGTGCTCAGGGAATTCATACAGTATACTAGGATTGAACCTGATGAGCCTTATGCAATGTACTCACCCTTCCAACAGCAATCACTCTCCAGTCCCATTGCCCATTCGTGACTTAATCTCAGAACAGGATTTTTCTGAGACACAGAGAATAAGGGAATAGTCTAAGTACTCATTTGAAAAAGAACTCTAAATTACCCTAAATCGTTAATGCCTATTTGGCCTTTCATCATAACTTAATAAGTCTGTAATAGTTGAGAGAAAGGAATCGGAAAAACCACCTGTCAGCAAACTGTCTGGGAAAGAGTATCTTCCTAACTAAGACCTACCAGGCTCAAGCACCTTGACCTAAGATCTCTTGGGTAATTAAAAAAAAAAATGGCAAGAAATTGCTTCCCAGGGCCGGAACAGTAGTGCAAGCAGTAGGGCTTTTGCCTTGCATATACTAACCTAGGACAGACCACGTTTTGATACCCCGGCATCCCATATTGTCCCCCAAGCTAGGAGCAATTTCTGAGTGCATAGCCAGAAGTAACCCCTGACTGTCACCAGGTGTGGCCCAAAAACCAAAAAAAAAATTTTTGCTTCCCATAAGTCACTTTGATTCTTCATATAACAATGAAACCTCCCTTAAAAGCCAGACTAAAGACTCACAACATAGTAACTTCATGAAGAAATGAAACAGTTTAAATAGGAGTTGTCTAGAACACAGTTGACTCCAGAGTAGAGCGAGAAGGAAAGAAACTGAGTGAAGGAGGAGAAACACAAACATGAAAGGATGGGGCCAGGGTCAAGCCGTCTCAGAAAAAAGAAAAAAGAGCGGAATTAAATATCCAAGCCAAAGCAACACCATTGGAATCAAGAGATCTAAACTTGAATAAGCTAAACTTAAAATGGGCCCGTTACACAGGCAGGTTGGGGCCAGGGTGGGTTCGGGATGCACTTAGGGAAATTGGTGGAGGGAGGTAAACACTAGTGGTGGGATTGGCCCTGATTAATTATATGTCTAAAACCCAACTTTGAAGGACTTTGTAAATCACAATGGTTTCAATAAAATTAAAGTTAAAAACAAAAGACTTGTGTGACCTTTGATTCCTTGGAGACTTAAAAAGATGAAGTTCTCTCTCCCTCTGTCCCTCCCTCCCTCCCTCTCTTCCTCCCACTCTCCCTCTTTTTCCTTTCCTCTTTCCCTCCTTCTACCTCTCCCTCCCTAAAAAAAAAAAAAAATGAAGCTCCAGGGCAGTAACTTTGGATCCAGGCAATCATTTAACTCCCAGGTAGATTGTGTATAAACCTCAGCGAGTAGAGTCTGCCCTGAGGTGACACGTAAATTAATGAAAGCAAATTAGCCAGGGGTTTGTGTTTATTGTGTGGGAAGTTGATAGCAGAGTAAATCTTCCCAATTTAGGGATATTTTATGTTAATTGCATAAAGTAGCATGTATTTGTTGCTTTAAATCTCATCCTTGGGAGTTAGAATTGGGCTTGTTGATTTCTTTCATTATCTACAAATGACTCCTTGTTTGTGTTTACTTGACAAGCACAGATCTTTTCATGAACAGCTTTATAACTTTAAATGTTTTAAGAAACTTCTTTTTAAGACCAGTGAGCTAATTGTTCCATGATAACTCCTAAGTGGAACATTATATCCATCAGTCTTAAGTGCAGCTGTGGTTATAATAGCTTCAATCATATTATTATCATCTTTTTTCGTTAGAACACTAGGAAAAAATGAAAATTAAATACGCCCTAATCTGCTATCATTTTATACTTACCTTAGTGCTAAGTAAGTGCTAATGAAACTCTGTCACCTCCAGTAAAATTACGTTCTGAATTATTTCACAACGGAATGTACATTCACTCTTCTCTTGTTTTCCTTCCCGCGACTCAGTTAAAAAATATTTTCTCTAATGACAACCAGTTTTGGAACTTTCAGCTGTGTTCTTAGTTGGGGAGAAAGAGGAAATGGTATAATTTCAGTGAGCTTTACTCAAGACAAAGCCCTCACTATTCAATCAATTTAGAAGACAAGTGACCATGTGCTTGGACAAGGGCTGAGCCAAGGTCTAGCACTAAAGCTAGATCACTCTCTGCCTCTCTGGGTTTTTTTGTTTTTTTTTTTTGGTTTTTTTTTGAGGGGGGTGTGGTGGGAACTACACTTGACCGTGCTCAGGGGTTACTCCTAGCTCTGTGCTCAGAAATCACTCCTGGAAGGCTCAGAAGACCATATGGGATGCCAGGGATCAAACCCGGGTCTGTCCAGGGTCAGCCACGTGCAGGACAAACACCCATTGTACTATCACTCTGGCTCACTCTCTGCCTCTCTAAATGTTGTCTACAAACTAGCAGTGGATAAGATATAGGCTTTTAAAAGTGCAAAAGCTTACCCCCAAAGTGGCCTCATAAAAGCTGAAGGTTTCTGAGACCTTCAAGAAAGTAACGCCTATCTGGGCCACACTTGGAGTTTTACTGAGCATTGAATAAATCCACCCCATGAATCCCAGGAATACACAAAATACTCTCATCCTTGATGATGGGGTGTAATGGAGCTGATAGAAAGTATAAAGTTGTTACTCTTGAAAATTTTAGATTAACCACTAGAATTATGTGCCTAAGAATCCATAGGCATAGTAAATCAAAGAACTTCCATCCATTAAAAAATAATTAAAAATTAAAAGGAACCCAAAACTTTTCAAATCAACCATTGGGGATGACATGGAAGGTAGACTAAGGATATAGGATTGTGTCACAGACAATTCCAACTAACCGTTGGAGGAAAATGTTCTCAGGCTGAAGCTATTCGAGCCGCATCTCTGTGAGATGTGATTGGATTTGATTTCCTCTCTTCTAGAGGACACATTGGGGGGAAAAAATGACCCGAATTCTGTATTCCATCCAGATGCTTCCAATTTGGCAGGCAGGAGGCAAGTTTTGCATAGAGACTGTCTGAGCTCACAGAAAAGGATTAGAATTCTGAGTTGGAAATTCCAAAGGCATTTTAAAGTCAAGAAACTGTTTGGGAACAAAATAAATACAAGTGACCTTGACAGAATACTGGTGATATTTACAGCACAGAGCCATCTTGGAATAATCTGCCCCATATTCCTCTGTGTACCTAGTCTTCTGGTGTTGGATTCCAACCATGATCTGGATACTAAATCTCATTTAAACAATGTCAAAAAGCAGGAGGTGTGGTAGGAACTAAAACACCCAACTGGCTTGTCTGTGAAGAAGCCATTGCACAGAAGCAATGAACATTTCAGGAAGGAAAACTACATAATCAGAATGGAAATCTCAGCCAAAAGGACTAAAATAACCCAGCCAAGGGGGCTCTCAGAACTAACAGAGCACAGTCCTGGACTCAGAACTCACGACTGACACCAAGAAAGTAACAAGCAGTTCCCAGAATTCTTCCCAAAAAAAAAAAAATGTGGAGTCAGGCTAACTTTAATCTCCAAATAAATTTGAATGAAGGGGAAAAAAGGGAGAGAAGGGTATTTGAGCTATTGGTAGTGATTTCACTCTAAAAGAAGGAACTAATAATGAGATTCTGAAGGATCTTATTAGCAGGAAATGGCTCTAAGAGTAGGTTTAGCATGTTGGAGACCCAGGTTCTATGCCCAGCACCACAATTCCAGCATGGCAATTCTTTGACAACATTTGGATATTTCAAAACTATAGTTCAAGCTAAGTTATGTACAGCACTTCAATATAATCCAGAAACAGCTTCTTCTAGTTGCTTCAGTTCTTTGTGTGAAACTAATAAATGACCTTCTTCCCAAATTACCAACTCTCCTGCCCTTCCCTTGGTTTCAGGCTGCATTTTCCAGGGTCTGTCTTTCCTCAAATCTGGGTGTCCTTTTCATTCCTTAAAGGTACTAACTGGAACTCTCCTGGAGATCTCTCAGCATCCTCCTAAGTATAGGCTTTTTCTCTCATCTTACCTCCAATTTTGGGGTCTGTACTAAGAACCCACACTTCTCAAACTTCAACATGGACTTTGGTTAAACTGGAGAATTTCATTCAGTATCTCTGGAGTAGAGCCTGTTACTCTGCATTTCTTGCTGGCTTTATTTAGAATTACATTCTTTGATACTAGGGGTCATCTTCCTGAACAAGGCTTGGTGGGGGTGGAGGAATATGTCAACAGAGTAACGGGGGTTGTAAAGGGAGTGAGGAGTTAGACATGCTAGGTCTGTGTCCCAGCCCTCTGAGCAATCTCCTCAGCCTGGGCCTGTTTCTAAGAAGCTAGACCTGCGAATAACCCCACCACCTGTATGTAGGACTCCTGTAGCAGAGCACAACTGAACCACATGACCCCATCAAGACCTTCAGAAGATGTCCCCTGCCCTTCCCCAAACCTTCCTCCACATTGCTTTCCAAATTATTCCCACCACACCATGAGATTCCCTTACACCCAGTTTTGGCCCAAGCACATTTTAGGTAAGTAATCAAGTGAATTAAAGAATTTTGGTAAAGGGGCTGAAGGGATAGCACAGCAGTAGAGCATTTGCCTTGCACATGGCCAATCCAGGAGATATAGTGGTTATATCCCATATGGACTCCCGAGCCTGCCAGGAGTAATTTCTGAGAGCCAGGAGTAACCCTTGAGCACTGCCAGATGTGACCCAAAATTCAAAATAATAATAATAAAATAATTCCAGTCAAAAGTTAACAGCCAGCCAATAATCTATCTTGCCACACTTTCCTCCCCTTCTTCCTGGGCCTCTCCTTAGTAGCCTGTGAGGCTCTGAAGTTGTCTTTATATGGTGGATAAATCTTGATACTTCCCCCCACCCCCACCCCAGGGACTAAAGTCAAGATTGCTAGTAGACTTTCCAAAGGGCCCTGATCCCCAGACAGTCCAACTCTGCATAATCAAGTGTCCAGATATCTGACATTGACAGTGACCTTGTTTTCATAGAGCTTGATAGGAACCCCAAGTCATAGTACAGCAGGTGGGGCACTTGCCTTTCAGCTGACCCAGGTTCAATCCCTGGCATCCCCTATGTTACCTAGAGCCCCACATTTAGTGATAACTGGGCACAAAGACAGGTCTAAGCCTGAGCACTGCTGGGTTTGCCCAAAGGGAGGGGGAGGACTACAGAGCTTGAGAGAGTGTGGGGAGAAAGAGGTCTCCCTTTGAAACACTTCACTTGGCTTTCCTCTTTTCACTTCATCTCTGCCCATGATGCAAGCAGAGAGAGAGCTCCCATGGTTCCCATCTGCAGAGAGGGCCTGTGCTTTGGTTGCACTTTCTGGTATTGGGACAAAAGTTCTACCCAGGGGCTGCAGTGTAGGTCAACTACTGACGAATTAGCTCCAGGCCTTTGTGAAACCCGAATTTCAAAACCTGACAGACTGGCATCGAGGCCAAGCACTGCGCTTTTCACTCTGTCCAAGAGTGGCAATGATCAACCTCCCAAACCAAGATAATTAGAGACTACCAAGACTCAAACTTGCCAAAGAAAAGAACATTCTAGGCTTTCTAAAAGTCCTCCAAGTATAACTTCTGACTCCTCCAACTACACTAGCTTCTGCCAGTACCTTGTTTGGCTCCACATTAATGAGCTAACATATGTAAAGCTCCCAGCACGGGGCCCAGCAGTTATTAGAGACTCCATAAATATTAGTTCCCCTCCCTATTAAAAGAAACACCAGCTACTCTGCTTGTGTGATTCTCTTGCTCTTATTACCACATAGCACAGTGAGAAGTGTGTCTGTAATTAAATATGTACCACTCTGGTCTTTTTTTTTATTTTATTGATCGCATCATTATGCTCTTTATGTAAGCTCAGAGTTTTTCTGCTTATGTAGCATGAACATCAACTTTCTTTTAAAAATAAAAAGAAGCATCAGGAAGTTCTGAGGGAAGAACTCTTTAGTGGTTTAACAATCTTCACCAAAAAAAAAAGTTAAACAACTTCCTGTGTTATAAAATGTATAAGTACCACCTTCTGTTTTCTTCTTCCTATTATAACTCAATATTTCTACTTAACACTGGGTTTCCCCACCAAATTATCACCTACTCCCCTATAGAACACAGGGCTGCTTTTGTTGTGAAGGGTAGAGGGTGGTAGATTGGAGAGGAAACCCAGGCCTAAGCTAGTAAAATGGGGTTATTAAAACCTTTACTAATGAAAGCAGTATCTAGGATATAATTTTTTGTTTTGTTTTGTTTGGAGGCACACCCAGTGATTCTCAGGGATTACTCCTGGTTCTGAGCTCAGAAATCACTCCTGGCAGGCTCAGGGGACCATACGGGATGCTGGAAATTGAACCCAGGTGGGCCGCGTTCAAGGCAAACTCCCTACCCACTATGCTGTGGCCCTATAATATAATATTTTTGACATAAAGCCAATATTCCTTTTAATTCTATTCAGATTCTCCCCTTCAATTTTTCTTAACTCTCTTCACTATTACTACATTTTACATGTGTAGTATTTATCTATTTTACGTATATAAAAAGTTAATTTCTGAAAAAATATTTCTTGATCAATTTATTATTTACAGTTCTATGGAATTTCAGTTCACTTACATACTTCTATGTGTGGGGGAACCACCACCTCACAATTAAGAAAGAGAGATGGATGGATGGGTGGATGGATGGATGGAAGAAAGTAAGAATGGTGAATAGCATGAGAGACCTATCTTAAATATGAGCTGGAAAAAATGAGATATTGGAATGGAACAAAAAATGGCCCAAGTTATCAGAATAAAATATTTTGCCTTTAGAACTATAGTTACATGTGGGGTACAAGGGATCCCCAGGACACTGGTTGAGGGAATCAGTCTCTCTGGTGTTCTGGGCTTAGTATTGGAATGATATATCCATAAGAAATATAAGTAACAATAGTGTAAATCTTACTACCAAGGCAGAAGTGTTTTTCTTTTATTCTTTTTAAACTTTATTGATTAGTTAATTGATTGATTGATTGGTTGGTTGATTGACTGGTTGGTTGATTTTTGGGCCATACCCAGCGACACTCAGGGGTCACTCTTGGTTTCTGCACCCAGAAATTGCCCCTGGCAGGCTGGGGGACCATATGGGATGCCGAGAATCGAATCGGGTCCCTCCCAGGATGGTTACATGCAAGGCAAACCCCCATCGCTGTGCTATCTCTTCAGCTCCTGTTTTTTAATATATTTTTTAATTCATTGTACAAGTAAAACCTAGAAAGTTTCCATGACTTGTTGCCCAATTTTGTCCTGAGGTTGGTCAGTCCCTGCCATGTGGAAAAACCAACCAAGACAGAGCTTGTAAGTGAAGTGACAGGTGCCTGTCATAGCTCATACAGAATCCTTCATCCAAATATGAAAGTGGATGAGGACTGAAATTCACTATCCAAATTTCTCAATACCTGGAGTGCAGCAGAAATTCTAGTATTGAGTGAGAAACAGCCAGGCCTTTCCATCAAGAAAGCAGATATTAATGAATTCAAAGCCAGTGGAGGTTATGGGAAAGTGGAGCGAACCCTCTGGCCCCCATGTGAATGTGAGTTATTGTCACTTAGGCCATCTATGGAGTCAAGGAACACATATATAACATCTTCCACAATATTGTTAAATAAAAGGAGTCTTGATTTATCAGTCAGCTTGAGGAAATGACAATATCCACAAATGGAATCAATCATTTCCAAATAAGCCTTGTAATAGCAAATAACTGAAGTCCCAGGAAACTCCTAGAGGGTGCTCATCACCAAGTTCACTGGAAATAAATCAGTTGGTCGAGTTGCCTGAAAACATCCCCTGACATTTTTTAAAAATTGGAAAAGAAAATAGGGTCACTGTCTGTTTTCCACTTGTATTCCTATTGCTTCGGAAACACCAGGCATAAAAAAAATAATAATAAATACCAGAGCAGCACTAACTCTATCAGCTCTACTCCCTTCTCCCTCCCTCAACAAGAACTTTGAATTTCATCTTTACAACTGTCATCTCTTACAAACAGTGCCATCCCCATCTACAGATTAGGGACTTTCACTAGTGAGGTACACATGTTCCGTGACTCCAAAGAAGGTAGCAACACAAAAGGAGAGTTTCTAGGTTTGCAGAGATGAGCGAAAATTTTATCTCCAAAATCTTTTAAGACTTTCATTCTCCAGAAATAAAACAATTCTGAACTTTGAGAAAGAACTAGTGGTCTGGAACTTGGTTATCAAACCAGGTGAATTTCCAAAAGGAATTGTAAAATGAAAGAAGTTTGAATGCCACAGCAGATAGAAGCCTCCAAGAAGCAGACAGAAGGGAATCTTTGTGAGTGAAAAGTCAATTTGAAAAAAAAAAAGAGTTCTCATTTTAATTCTGCAGAGAGACATTAATGACCCTCTCACACGCAAGCCTTTGTCTTACTGTGTTTGTCACTAAAATGGTGTAAGGCTGAGTGAAGACACATTCGTTAGGAGATGCCAGCAGTTCATTTTTTTGAATAGATACATACAAGATTCACAACAGGTAATTCTGAAACTGATCATTTACTTCCCCCAAATTATCATAACTCAATCACAAATGTTCACATTTATTTTCTTCTAGCATTTTTTCTAACATGACTAACAACTTAGATGCAGCAGCTCAGTACATTTTCTTTCAAATAACTATTCATAACTTTTCCCCTGCACATGATCCTCCAGTTGTGGAAAGCTACAGACCTTTGAAGCAGCTACATTCACAGACTCTGATCAGGATGTCACTGCCATAGCTTCAGGGCCATTTGCCATTTTCCTATATGACGTTCCCTTCCACAGTTCACCTTAGGAATAATAAAAGTGTTCAAAGCATTCACAGATTTGGGGGTGAAAACTGTCTATATGAAAATGTCGAGGATTTACTATTTGAAACCATTTTTTCATGAGCTCTGTACACTTTCTCTTTAGCAAGTTTTGATCTCCATAAATCCATGATCTCAGTTTCATGAAGTATGGAGGGAGAGTCAGTACTGCATACCAGAGCCCCATTGCAAGGGTATCTAAGGGTATCAGAATCTAAGGGCTGGAGGTCAACCCAGTCGTCTGAGGGTCAAGGGATGAAGCCATGAGCTTTCTCTTCCCAAGCCCTATCTTCTCTCCAGACGTCCTTCAGCACTGCTGGGTGGGGGTTGTGGGGACACAGCAACTCAGTTTACCTTTGTAGACCATGACTATGGTGCCTATTGACCATTCCTGATTGATTCCAGTTGTATGGTTGCTAAAGGCTTTGACCTAAAGAGCTGCAAAGCTGCAAGGAACTATCCCTTGGGTAGAAAGCAGTTTTAGGGGGCAAGGAAGAAATATCCAGCACCACCACCAAAGGCTCAGTCATGAATGAGAGTCATAACATAGGGTGGCTCATCACTGGGGAGACTTTACTATGATATCTCTCAGGCAGCTCCTATCAGCAGAAACCTGTGCACCTTATTTCATTAGAAATTATGCTTTGTTGGGGCCCGGGAGATAGCATGGAGGTAAGGTGTTTGCCTTTCATACAAAAGGTCATCGGTTCGAATCCCGGTGCCCCATATGGTCCCCCGTGCCTGCCAGGAGCAATTTCTGAGCATGGAGCCAGGAGTAACCCCTGAGCACTGCCGGGTGTGACCCAAAAAAAAAAAAGAAAGAAAGAAAGAAATTATGCTTTGTGGTGTGTTTTTCTTTGTATCAGAAATCTTATAGGGTGGGTCAAATATTGTGTTCCACTGCTCACCACAAAACATAAAAATGGTGTTTTGCCATTGAAATAGCTTTGAGGAAATGGCCACTGCTGACCAGCGAGAAAGTTCTTTCCCCCCACAGAAGGAAAAGATGTGTATAAT
>PVKC010018674.1:0-19447 GCA_004027635.1 Crocidura indochinensis
CTCTATATCTGGCTCTATGATTCCCCACCCCTTAAACACAAACCTTTTTTATTAGATGTTTGTGCAGAGGTCATAGTTGCATTTCCTTGTTCTTTGGTTCTTTATTTCTATTTGTAACTTCTCTTTCAGAAATAAAAGTAGTGTAACAATAAATATTTTTAAAAATAGAATGTAGGAGCTGGAGAGATAGTACAGGGGCGGGGGAAGGTGTTTGACTGACATGCAGACAAATCTGGTTTTGATTCCTGGCAAGGCATCTGGCCCCTCATGGTACGACTGCCAGGCCTGATCTCTGAAGCAGAGCCAGGACTTAGCCTCAAAACAAAGAATAAACAAAAACAAACTTAGAAGGTTACTTAAGTGGAATCATATAATAAAAAACCTTATGATTGGCTTTTATCATTCAGTGTGCTTGAGTTCTCAATTAGTGCATGTATGTATAGTTTTTCTTTTCTGGGTAATATGTCACGGTTTATATGTACTGCAGTTGAATTGTCCATCTATTGACAGAATTTTTCAATTTTGTCAATTTGTAGCTATTACAAATAAAGCTGCTATGAACATCTAATTACAGTTTTATTGTATGGGTATAGATTTTTATATCTTAGGGTAGATGCCTGAGAGTAAAATTTCTTGAGTGTACAGTAAATATATTTTGCTTTTAAAAAATGGTCAAATTTTTTTTACATTTCTGCCAGAAATATAAGAGCATATAATTTCTAAGATGATTTAAAAGGGGGGGGGACTTTTATTGTGTGTTGTACTATTATTTTTTGTCAGACACATTGCAATGAAATTTATCAAAGGCTGGAATGAGTCATTCGGTCTCTTCCAGAAAGCCTGACATCTTGTGTTCTGTAAATATTTGCTGGATGAAATGAAGCACACATATGGACTGTAATTTTCATAATACATCATGTGGAAATCCCTAACTTAGTTAAAATTCATTAGATTTATTTTGCCTGTATAAAATTCTGTCATAATTTAAATATTTTTAAAGATTAAATTTTAAAGCAATTTTATTTTACAATACTATTAATCATGGTCTTATTGGAAATCAAATTTTGTTATAATTTTGGTGTTTCCTTTTTTACGACACCTACCTAAAAATCTGTAGAGATATGGATTTTTTTAAAAGAAATATAGACTTTGACTCTGGATTCTTTATAGTCATTGTGCCTTCTGAGAATTTTTATTTCATAGCAAAATAATAATAACAATAATAATAGTAATTTTCTTTAGTCATATCTTGACCGTGTACAAGGCTATCTTCATATCCACTATACTATTTCTCTAGTCCTCCTTAATAGTTTTAATGGAAGTTATAGCCAGAGTACTCAAGATGTCCTAAGTTTGAACTATTGGAAATTGAATTAAATTGATGTTTTATGGAGTAAAATGTCATCATTTTTAGCAATCATATTTATGTAAATGTCCTTGAAGATTATTGAAATACAATTTTGAGAGTCTGAGTCACTGAATGACCATACGATAAAACATATTTGAATAGATTTTCCCATTTTCGATCTCTATAGGATTTACTTATCTACTAGTATTTGCCAGATTTCTTCCTTTTATCTATTTCCTTCTTTTTCCCTACAATGGATCAATTTTTGTAATCTCTAAGGGAGACACACTGTCCCTTGTCAGTAAAATTCACAGCATTGTTACCTCCAGTTAGCAGCATCTCTTTTAACTTTATGTCACCTTACTCTCTACTTTCAACAACTAGAGAGACACCATTTTTCTTTATTTTTCAGTCTATGAATTTGAACTTTTTAAGTCTCAAGACTTTATTATTATTTATGATCATTATAATGGTGTCATTTAAAATAATATAAGTTCATGCTTATTTGTATAATTGACGTCCACAATTAAGCCTTAGAACAGTATTTCTTTCTTTCTTTTTTTTCTTTAGAACAGTATTTCTAAGATCACAGCTCTGTAGTCACTGTATGAGTCTGTGATAGAGTTGCAGCTGTAAAAGTGAGGCTTAGTGGTTACAGATCTGTATTGAGTCACTGATTCCTGGAACTAGTCAAATAAATCCCTTAACTTCAATGGTCTTATCTGTAAAATGGGACTAACATTATTTCTCATTGATAGGACTGATGTAAAGGTCTCATTGATGACATGAAGCCCTGAATATCGTTTTTAGCACAGTAGTTCAGTGTTTTATGCTGTTACCTTGTCATTGTAAGGGTCACACAAAGTCAGGAATTTGTCTGTCTTGTTTAAGACTGTATGTTCAGTAAGACCAGACCCATGGAAGATTCTTCACAAATATATATTGGATAACTTTTCAATAAATATTTATGAATGGCTATTAAAGACCTCACTAGAAGACCTCACTCTATTGAAGATCACTCCACATTCAGTATTTTTCCCATTCTATATCACATTCTAAGTATTTTTTATTCAGTTCTTTCTTTCCTCTCTGGATCAAATGATTCATTTTTATATTTTCTCTTAACAATTGTAGCTAGCCAGAACTAGGATTTCAGGAACGGAGTGGACGTATTGAGGATCTGCTTTCAAGAAGCTTCTATCTTAAGAGGAAACACAGTTAAATACACAGTTGCTTCCCCAAAAGGGACCTTTCTTGCTTTCTTCATTCTCTCTTCTGGCATTTTCCGTGACTTTAGCATGTGCATTTTCTAAACAATGTTGCCACATATGATTTGAGTCCCGCAGAAAATCTGTTTGTTTTCGGTTTCTCATTTTTTTGTCTTGTTGCCAAAATAGTTTTCACTTGTTATCCCCTTTTGACTGAATTCCAGTGAGGTTGCAGAGACAAAGCAACAGATGGCTGGGAAGGGGGTTTTGCAATGTCCCTGGGGCCTCGTGAAATCCCACTTGCCACCCAGACATTGCAGTTGCTGACAAATCTTCAAAGCTTCTTCAGCTTGTTTTCCATTGCAAAACTATACAGTGCTTGGACACCACCATAACATATTTTGTTATTACCAAAGTAAAGTTCTGGTTATTGTATAGTTGTGTAGAAGAAGCACATGCATCATATGTATTGGACAAATATCTTTAAAGTTAATTTTCATTTAATGACTGAGCATGTTCTGAAATGTCGCAGGGGAAATGTATTTGTATAACTCTGCATCTTTAGAAATGATGCCAAGCAAAGATGTTCTGGGAATTAATAATATTAAGTCCAGAAGTAGATTCCAAAACATTAAAAAATAGAGATTCTATAAGCAGAATGGGACATCTAGGATTTATCTTAATTCTATTGACAGTCATGTTGTTTTATACTTATTTTTACATCTAGTCATGAAATTTTGTCTTATATAGAAATACAGTTCCTTTAATAGGTCTCATGATAAAAAATTAATTTAGTGCCTGACTATACAGCTTTTACTTTCTCCACTTTACATATATTTTCTTTTGTAACTATATAATTAATTAGAGAAATATCTTGAGCTAAGAATCCAGTCAAATATATATCCTAGTTGCCTAAATCAGTACAGTTCATCACAGTTAAAAACATTTTTGTGTGCAAGAGAGAAAGTACAGTGGGTAGGATGCCTGCCTTGTATGTGGATCTATTGGGTGCTATTCTTAGCATCTATGCCCTCCAGCAGTGATTCCTGAGTACAGGGCCAAAGCAACTCACCCTTAAGCACCTCCCAGTGTAGTACAAAAACTAAAACAAAACCATTGTTTCAAAGAATATTATCAATAAAAATATAGCCCACCTAAAATGTACAGGATTTTTTATAAATGTTTTTGCAAAATAATGTCTAGTGAGCATATGAAAATAAAACTATTCAGCTTCATTATCCATTATGTAAATGCAAATCAAAGCTACAGTGGACCAGGAATGTGTTTCAGTTGTAAAGTGCATGGCTTGTATGAAGGAAAGGGGGGGGGGAGGGAACACTACAATGAAATGCCACTTTATGTGAATGAGAATGACGATATTTGAAAAAGTATAATAGGAATTGTTGGTAAGAAAGTGAAGAGATAGGAATTTTTTGCAACTTCACAGTAAGTATAAAGTTATGTATTATCTAGCCATTCCACAATAGTATATGACAAATATTTTGATGAAAACTTTTATTTGAATGTTCATTATAATATTACTCATAATGCCTCTAAGTAGAAACAGTACTAGTGTTTATCAGCTGATCAACGGTTCTACAAAATATGGGATGTTATTTAGTCATAAAAACAGATTAAGTATTGATTCATGCTGCAGCTTGGATAAACCTTGACTACATCATGCTAAATAGAAGAAAGCAGTCATAAAAGGCCACGTATGACATGATTCCATTTAAATGACATATCTGGAATAAACAACTCTATAGAGACAGAAAATGAATTTGTGGTTGCCAGGGGCTGGGAGAAAGGGAATGAGCATGGAAGAAGATAGAGAATGATGGCTAATGTGCCTGGGTTGTTTTATTGGGTGATGAAAATGTTTTGGAATTAGATAGTGATGATGATTGCACAACCTTGTAAATACACTAAACTCTACTAAATTGCATGCTTTAAAATGGTGAATGGAAGTTTTCTGTGAACTGTCTCAGTGTTTAACTATCAACAGGGAAAACATACAAAATCAGTGAACAAATTAAGAATCATTTTGGACTGACTGACAGCATGCTTTTGCACCTAGGAGGCCAAGATTTGATCCCCCGGGGCCGGAGATATAGCATGGAGGTAAGGTGTTTGCCTCTCATGCCGAAGGTCAGTGGTTTGAATCCCGGTGTCCCATATGGTCCCCTGAGCCTGTCAAGAGCGATTTCTGAGTGTAGAGCCAGGAGTAACCCCTGAGCACTGCAGGGTGTGACCCAAAAACAAAAACAAAAAAAAAGATTATTTGATCCCCAAAACTGCATGATTTCATATGCATACCAATTGTAACCCCTGAGCATAGAGCCAGGAATAGGCTCTGAACCTGCCAGGTATGCCTACACTTCAAAAGAATAATCTTGATAGGGAGCCATAATAATCATCTAAGGCTGTAATTCTCCACTTGAGATCCTATTTAAAAGTTTTTTGGGGCCCGGGAGATAGCATGGAGGTAAGGTGTTTGCCTTTCATGCAAAAGGTCATCGGTTCGAATCCCGGTGCCCCATATGGTCCCCCGTGCCTGCCAGGAGCAATTTCTGAGCATGGAGCCAGGAGTAACCCCTGAGCACTGCCGGATGTGACCCAAAAACCAAAAAAAAAGTTTTTTATGGGCTAAAGAGATAGTACAATGAGTGGGGCACTTGTCTTGCATATGACAAAACTGGGTTTGATCCCCGGTACTCCATGTGGTCCCTCAATCCCTTCAAGAGTGATTTATGAGCACAGAGCCAGGAATAAGCCCTGAACAAACCCCAAACCAAACCAAACCAAAGTTGCTTATAACAAGTATTTCTTCCAAAATATAAGGGTGAAGTTATATAGGAGACTCACACAATTTCATTAATTAACTTCCACACTAAGATATTTGCCAAACATTCTACTTCAAGTGTGGTTGTATAGATTTAACCATGTAAGTACAGATATAGAGCACTTGGAGCTAGGTTGTAGTTCTTAATAAACAAAATAGGTAACCCTGTAAACTGTAGTTATCACATTATGCATTTCAGAAATTCTGAAAGTATATTTTTCCCTCAAATTTTAACATCTTTAAAATGTTTCTTACAGTTATCTTGTGTTGTATTCAGTGAAATATGGTAGCTGTAATGTGTATGTTTGCTTTCAGTGCCTTTCTAGGGCAGTTAACCAAACAAGACTAACTTTCTTATTCCCTTAAGGGCTATTTATATTAAAATATCATTACCAGTGCACCCCCAGTGATATGTTTATTTTGAGACTTTAAACCCATTGTTGACATATTCCCTAATTACATAAAAATAGTTCTTCTTGGTTAAATGAAGACTTCCCACACTCCCTTCCTGTCTTTGGCTTAGACCTACTTAAATGATTTTCCACCTTCTTTTCTTTATGGTTTCCCATTTTCTCATTTCTTTCTGTTAAGTTGGGTCACTGAAGGGAATAGGTGGAAACTTGAAATTATCTTGTATTTTATTTGGTTTTGTTTTGTTTTGTTTTTTGGGCCACACCCGTTTGATGCTCAGGGATTACTTCTGGCTAAGCACTCAGAAATCGTCCCTGGCTTGAGGGACCATATGGAACGCCAGGGGATCAAACCTCGGTCTTTCCTTGGCTAGTGCTTGCAAGGCAGACACCTTTCCTCTAGCACCACCTCACCGGCTTAATCTTGAATTTTAAACATCTGATTTCTACATAGGATATTGTTATTTGAAGCTTAGGTATGACGTTTTTAGTATTTCTATTATAGATAGTAATTTATTATAAAAATTAATGTAACACAAATTAATGAAGCATTTTAATAATATTATGTAATCCTGTTAATAATAGCAGAATTAAAATTTTGCCCAAGTTTCTTCTTCATGGTCATTGGAGACAAAAGGTTTAGATTCCTATGTGAAAGCTGGGAGGATATTGCTTATCAATAGTTTAAGGAGTGATTGTTTTATTGTTAAAATTATAAATGTGAGGTGAAAATCTAAGAACATACTGATGTGAAGAAGCTGTTTTCAAGTAGATAGTGGAGTGTGACATTTAATTATTAGAACATTTGATTACAATTGACATATCTTTTTCAAAGGCAAAACTTTGCTGACATTATATTTAAAGAAATATATTGATCCAAATCATCTGTATATTTTGTATAACTATAATATCCCAGAAGGAAAATCAGAATTTCTTCACATTTATATTTATTATAATGAATGCTTATAGATTTATGTCTTCAATATGTGTTCTTAATAGCACAGATAAATTATTTGTCTATGCCATATAGCCCACAAGTATCCTCTTATGTCTTCATTCAATGATTTATTTTTGTTTGTTTGGTTTTGGTTTTTTTTTTTTTTTTTTTTTTTTTTTTTTTTTTTTTTTTTTTTTGAGCACCCAGTGGTGCTCAGGGGTAACTGCTGGCTATCTGCTTAAAAATAGCTCCTGGCAGGCTGGGGGAGAGGGGGCATATGGGACGCTGGGATTCGAACCACCCACCTTAGGTCCTGGATCAGCTGCTTGCAAGGCAAACACTGCTGTGCTATCTCTCCGGGTGATTTGTAATTGGAGAAGATGACTGCCATTCTCTGTTGAAAATTGAATTGGCTATAGAGTGCAATGCAAGCATTTTGTACGTCTTAAAATTACTGTGCCAGGGACTATACAGTGTTAATAATTTGGTACTTTAGGGGCCCGGGAGATAGCATGGAGGTAAGGCGTTTGCCTTTCATGCAAAAAGGTCAGCGGTTCGAATCCCAGTGCCCCATATGGTCCCCCCTGCCTGCCAGGAGCAATTTCTGAGCATGGAGCCAGGAGTAACCCCTGAGCACTGCCGGGTGTGACCCAAAACAAAACAACAACAAAAAGAAATTTGTTACTTTAAATAATCTCTTCAGTTTGGGTTTTATCGTTAAAAAGCTAATTAGGGGGCCAAAGCAATAGTACTGGCTTGCTTTGCAAACCACTAATTCTAGTTCTATCCTGGCACTCCATGTGTTCCTCCAAGTCTGCCCTAAGTTTTCCCTGTGCACAGGCAGGTGCATGTTCTCCTACCCCCAAAGTTCCACTAGTTTTAAATAATTACTTCCTAAGAACCATTTGAAGGATTTAGAAAAAAACTGACCAAGTGGTGGGACCTTGATCTCATGCTGCCCCATCTGCTAGGAATCTGCTCACTTTGTTCTGGGATAAAGCCCAAAAAAAGGGAGAATTAAAGTATTTCATAGGGTCAGAATGATAGCAGAGAGGATAGGGCATTTGCCTTGCACATGGCCAAAACTGGTTTTATCCTTGGCATCCCATATGGTCCCCTGAGCCTGTGAAGAGTGATTTCTCTCTCTCTCTCTCTCTCTCTCTCTCTCTCTCTCTCTCTCTCTCTCTCTCTCATTTTATCTTATTGAAACCATTGTGATTTGCAAAGTCCTTCATAGTTGGATTCAGACATTAATAAGTCAGGGCCAATCCCATCACCAGTGTTGACCTTCCTCTGCCATTGTTCCAAGAGTTCCCACCACTCTTTGCCCCCTGGCAAATGAAGCCTGACTGTGACAACAGTGATTGAGGAGAACTTTTTCTGGGACCATGAAGAAAGGCAACTTAATATGTCTGGAGCCTGTAGTTGGTCTTATAGAAGGATGTTTCATGGATAGGGACACCATAATTTTTAGGCCACCCTGATTTTTTAATTCTATTTTCACAACTTTTGCTGCACTTATGCAAAAAACTGCCACCCCTTTTACCTTTTAGAGAAGGGCTCTTGCCTTTTTCATAGAACACAAATTACTTTGTTTTACCTCATGTTTCTGCATTTTTCTATAAAATTAAGAAGGGAGAAAAAAAAAGAAAGGATGGGACCAGGGTCCAAATGATCTCAGGTACATTGGTGGAGATAAAAATGGACAGAAATAAATATCCAAGACAAAGTCAACAACAATAGAATCAAGAAACCCGAACTGTAACAATCTGTCAAAATAAGATAAAGACTGAAGTTTGTAATGATTTGCTTAGAAAGCTTGTGGATATGAAGAAGAGAGAAGTGAAACTCAGAAATTAAAATATAAAATTGAAATATAACCTGCTAATCACAAGTATAACACAGCTCTAACAGGTTTAAACCAAGCACTTAAACTTATCATATGAATAAAGATTCTATAGCATTTGTGTAATATTGAAATAGCGACATGTGAAAAATTATTTTTATGTTATCATTGTTTACTCTCACACTGTGTGATCTTAAAATTAAATGCGATCACATGTAGGTCAATTACATGAGGATTCTACAGTGCATGTTTCTTAAATACTACATTTCCTCAAAAGAATGAAGGCAGGATTAGGTCTTCCTTTTGGGAAGAAAAAACTGTAAGTTCAATATAGTAATAAAGAAAGCACAACAAGCTCCATTATTGGCACTAGAATGATACACACCTTACATAAAGCTGAATTTTATTTTTAGATTATTTTACTGACACTAGAGCAATTTATATAGTGTTTTCAGTGTACGTCCATGAGGGTAATTACTAACACTTTTGGCTTCAGGTTCTATTCTGCTGCTGAATAAAGAAATCATTTGTTTTAAAATAACAGAAAAAGTCAACTGAGGGAGGGGAAGCACCATGGGATAAAACTGATAGTATAGCTGCCTACTCTGGGCCAGCACAGAGAAAAGCTGCAGAGAGCTCTCATTTGTCTCTATTCAGAGTGCCATCAGTGTTTGGTGGAGAATCAGACCTAAATGTTGAGAGCTGGTGGGATTTTTTTTCTCCTCCCAGCTTTTAAAATGACTTTCTTTGCCATGCCTTGGTCGGTTCCACCCCATTTTCCTCTTCCTATTTCACAAGCACCTCAGCTCCTGACAGTTATATAAGGACTGAGCACCAGCCAGGTATTAGCTGGTCTCGGAGCCCAGCCATGGCTTAAGCCTAGACTGATCAGGGCTGAGCTTCAGAGGCGTCTCATAAATAATGGTGTGTGCCTGTCAGTGGTTCTGGCCCTCGAAGGACGGTAACATGCATCCCTAACAGATGGGCTGGCTCTTGCCTGCCATTCAGTCTTTTGAACTTCCTGTTTAAGGGTATGGTTTTCATCATCCTTGATGCTATAGAGTACACCTACTTTATAACGTTGGATTTTTTTAAGACGAAAGAAAATGACTGAATGTTTTTTGTAGAAAATATATTTCTTTGGAAAGGATTAAATGGGAGAGGAAGGATCAGCCCAAAGATTCAAATAAAAAAAAATTGTGACAGTTTTTTTTTTGTAATGCATGGACTAGAAGACTAAGGTGGAAAAAAAAATCCTAAAACCTCATATTTTATTTGTCCCCATTAAGAAATTAAATCTTTTGCCACAAAATGGTTTTTTAAATTTTATTTTATTTTATTTATGTGTTTAATTTAATTTTTTATATTTTTGCAGAGGAACACAAATAATCCCTGCACATATATGTCATTTTGACCTCTGAGGTCCGCAATCTCATGACAGAAAAATAATGTCTTCTGCCTTTTTAGCATCTCGATTTCATTCTCAGAGGGACCGTCCAACTCCTAGGGGGTAAGCAGGGTTTTATATAGCTGGTATGTTCACCTCATTCAGATGGTATTTATTGCTGGTGGAGAAATGTGGCATAGGTAAATTATAGGTTTGATGATGAACTATCCGAGAGCCATACCGTTAGCTTTATACAAGTAATAGAAAATGAATCCTTTTCAGAATTTTGCATATTGGGGCCTAAGTGATACCACAGCAGGTAGGGCATTTGTTTTGCATGCAGCCAACCCAGGTTCGATCTCCAGTATCCCATATGGTCCGTGAACCTGCCTAGAGTTATTTTTGATCAAAGAACCAGGAGTAACCTCTGAACATCACTAGTGTGGCCCAAAATCCCCCCAAATTTTTCTAAATAATAAAAGTTATGTATATTTTCTTGAGCAACAAATAACATACTTTTGTCTTGTGCAGATGTGTCCCTGTGTAAGGAAGTCGGCTGTACAAAAATAGAAACACTAAACGCATGTGATGTAGGTAGAACTCCCCCTGCATCTAAATTCAGATTGTTAGTATTTGAAAATAAATATCAAACTATTTAAGAGTCAATAGAGGCAATTTCTTTACAAAAGTTTAAGAAACAACTCCACATATGTTAAGAATACATAGTAG
Source organism: Crocidura indochinensis (assembly GCA_004027635.1). Taxonomy (NCBI): domain Eukaryota; kingdom Metazoa; phylum Chordata; class Mammalia; order Eulipotyphla; family Soricidae; genus Crocidura; species Crocidura indochinensis. The sequence continues at coordinate 10,708 of PVKC010018674.1, forward strand.
AGGCTCAGGAGATAGTACAGCATGTAGAGCACTTCATTGCATGTGTCCACCTCAGTTTTGCTCCTAGCCCCCATAAGGTCCCCTGAGCCCCACCAGGAGTGACCCCTGAGTTTAGAGCGAGGAGTAAGCCCTAGGCATAGCCATGTGTGGCACAAAACCAAAAGTGAATGTGTAATAAACAGAAAAAACAATATTTCATAGATTATGAGGATCAATAAATATAGGGAAAATATAATCATATTTGAAATGTTATTCACATGTATTTTTGTTGGGGGGGGCAATTCTTTGATTTTGTACTAGATGGGAATTTAAAAAATTTCCCCTAACCTAATTTAAATAGTGCTAGCGATCAATTCTAAGTCAGCCGCATACAAGGCAATTGTCCTACCCACTGTGTTATGCTCTGGCTGCCAAATTTTCAAAATTGTTATAGCTCAGAATGATGTACTAAAGTAATAGAGTATTTACTGAGTTGTTTGGTGCTAGATGACCCTTCTGTATGTACTCTTTTGTTTATTGATTGAGCTTAGCTGGTTTCCATGCTACTTTCCCATCTAAATAGTTGTACTCCCACTGGGCTGTAAGTATTATAGAATTCAGAGGTGTCACATATGTAACTGTGTACTCCAGGAACTGTAGAACGGGAAATTTTTTTGGCTTGGTGTCTCGGGAAATTAGCCATAAAGCTCTAAAGCTAGGCCAGTTATATTCAGACTGGTGCAGAGTGTATGTGAATGCTGGGGCTTCTAGCAGTATATGGGGAAAGTCTACTCATTCTCACCTCTAAACCCAAAGACCAGTGTACTTGGGAGTTTCATCAGCTTAGCATCTCTTCTGAGATTGGCTATGAAACAATAAAGCAAAGCCATTTATATGCTGGAGACTGCGGTTGTGTGGTTATGACTGTCAGAATTTCTGGCAGTGGGGTAGTGGGCGGAGGTTGCCCTTCCCCACTCTTAGAAAGTCCCAAGGTTTTCAGCCCAAAGATCAGTGTACCTAGTCATCTTACCCAAAATTAGTCTATGTATGTTCTTTGAATAAAGAAATACCTCTGTCCGTAGTGGTACTCAATCACAAGGAAATCCAGCTGGAGCTGTTGCATCTTATTAATTGGGTGAAAGGAAGCCCACATACAGAGCTTGGAATTGCCAGGCAAGAATGTGATTGCCACAGAAGTAATCTTTCCTTGCTTTGTATCTGAATATTTAGCAGAAAGGATGAGAAGCCTAAGTCCAAAGTAGTCATTCTATGAGCATATCTTACAATGTAGATGCTATACTACATGTTCTAGCAAATAAACAGTGATAGAGAATGGTTAGAGTAGAATTGCTACTAGTCAGAGGAAGTGTTGCATTGGCAGTAAGAATCAGAAAGTGGTTCTAACTAGACCCAGTAAAAAGGGGACCGAATCAAAGGAAAGCTGGAAAATGTTATGCCAAGTTTCTAAAACCTTTCATCTCACTCAGTTTCTTGTTTTTCTGTATAACTCTCCTTGCATTTTTCCATATAGATCAGCCTCCAATCCTCCTCCCTTAGTTTCCATTTCTCCAGAGTTTAATCAACAAGAGCTTTGGTTTGCTATGGAGAATTCTCTGGCTCCACATTACAAGATCTTTCTTTTCTTTTCTCTGCAGCTCACTAACTTAATCATTGCATCCCAATTTCAAATTCCCCAGGAAAAGAATTTGACTAACTCAGCCCAAACTATGAATTCGTTGGCTTTAGGGTCACCTAAAAAAGTTCACTATGTATTGAGTGCTTTTTGCTAAATTCTGGAATAAATATTCTATATAAACTGCCTCATGTAATTTGTGTTCTTAAGCTTTCTCCCTTCAATATTTCATGTAACCTTGTAAAAAAAAATCTCATGGGGTTCTGAGAAGAAAATGAGAATACATATGTCCATATTGTAAATTTCACACAATTGATCCATAAAGAGGGCTTTATTAATATTAACTCATAATCCAAGTGGTATGAATAAATGAAATAAAGGTTCAAGGGGCCCTGTCTTTTTAGTATGGTTTTGTCAGCAACTAAGTCTGTAAATGTGGTAGATTTCTTCTTCAACAAATTATAAGAAATTACTGTCATTTTTTAGAAGTGGGACAATAGTATGTCTATATTTTTAAAAGTTCTTATCTTTTAAGGAAATGTGATGAAGAGTTTTTGTGGATGAATTCAGATAATAACTAGGATTTACTTCAAAATACTTTGAAGGAGGGTGGATAGAGATGAAAAAGATTGTCTGTGCATTATAATTAGAGAAGCCTTGTCAGGGATTTTATTATGCTCTACTTTTTCCTTTTGTAAAGGTTTGAAATTTCCCATAATGAAAAGTTAAAAGCAAAGTGGATTGGAGCAAGATCACAGAAGTTTTTCCAATGCTAATATTTTTTTAAATTCGGCTATTTGGAGCAATAGAGATTTCAGTGGATATCTAACTTAGATATCAGTGGATATCTAACATATAATTAATATTTGACTATTCTGCAGCTGGTAATTTTAATTACCAAAAGCTAACATAAGATAATCAAAAGTAATATGGTTAATTATTGATTTTTGTGACTTCCCTTTCTACAAATTCCCTGATCTTGTAGTCCTGTGGGTGTTTTTCCATCCTTTTTTCCCTCTAGTCATATGAATATTTTAAACACTAATTCACTCTTGCTTTTTAAATTCTACATCCATACTAAGTTCATAGTACTTAGTAAGGTTTAGTAGTTTATAATATATATAGTATAGTATAGCATAGTTTATATAATTTAGTTCAGTTAGTACGAAGATAAAAGTACTGTGTAATATGTGGCTAAAGCTGTGACCCTGCTTCGAATCCCGGTGTTGCATATGGTCTCTGAGCATGCCAGGTGTGGGCCCTGAACACAGAGCCTGGAATGCCTCTGTCACCTCAAATAATCATTTTGTTCTACTGATTTAAGTATCATATGCACCAAGGACTTCCCACTAAATATATGCAGATATAACTCAATCTTAAAAGTAGCTGCAAAATGTTCTACTGTCTATTTCTTTCTTTTTTTTTTTTTTTTTTTTTTTTTTTTTTTTTTTTTTTTTTTTTTTTTTTTTTTTTTTTTTTTTTTTTTTTTGGTTTTTTGGGTCACACCCTGCAGTGCTCAGGGGTTACTCCTGGCTCCATGCTCAGAAATTGCTCCTGGCAGGCACGGGGGACCATATGGGGCACTGGGATTCGAACTGATGACCTTTTGCATGAAAGGCAAACGCCTTACCTCCATGCTATCTCCTAGGCCCCTATCTATTTCTTAATAGAGGTGTAGGTTTTATTTTTCTAAAAGTGCATTTAAACTGTCATAGAAATTTCTCTGTCAGGTAACAATCCAGGCAATAGCAGTCAGGGTTAGATGGCAGCTTTGATTCATTGCAGTGCTGTTGCTGGGGTATTTCTTTCGCCCACAGTCTAGAATTGGTCACCTCCACATCCCATCCTAGCCAGTCATAGGGCATCCAGGGCAGGGGGAGACATGACCCTTCTCTTTAATGGCCACAGCCAGATGTTCGAGAAATTACCTTCTTTCAACAATGTCTCAGATTAGGCCACACTCTTCTCTTATTGACAAGTACTCAAATTACTTCCATGTGTTTTTGGCAACTAATTTAGCAAATGATGCTAACTGAACATTCTTGTGCATAGATTCTGTGTTATTACACTATTATTTCTATAGGTTGGAGTCCCCAGAGTAGAAATGCTGTAGCTGCATTTTTCAACATTATGAATTAACATGCTTCAAGAAAAGTTTCTAGCTGGATTTCAATTTTAGTTCATAAATATCTCAAACTGATGGCATTATTTCATACAAAATCAATTCTCTTTTGACGATATTTGTTCAACCATATTTTGGCAATCATTTGAATAGTCTATTGTATTCCATTCTAATTTATGAATAACAGGGGGTAACATTTTGCCAATAGTGAGATTGAGATTGCTAACTATAATAGAAAATGAAAGGCATTTTTTAAAGGAGGTTTTTGGGTTTTTTTTTGGTTTGGAGTTACTAGAGGAGTACAGCCGTGAAGCCATATCCTAGCCAATGAACCCTATGACAAGAAAAAAAACACCACACTACAAGCGTGACAATGGGGAAACAACACAGGCCAACATCATGCATAGAGAATGAAGATGGCAACTATGATGACCCAAAAAGTCCCAGCCATTTATTTAGCCTCTCAGACAAGGACTTTAGAGAAGAAATATGGAGGATATTCATAGAACTCAAATAAAGCATGGATCAAGCTGAACCAACCACAAATAAGAATCAAGAGGGTACGAAAATAGAAATCAGAAAACTCCAAACTGTTTGGAGTCATACTTGAATGTGCCCAAGGCTTTATTTTTGATTCTGTGCTCAATAGTTACTCCTGCCAGGACTCAATGTATCATATGAGATGCCAGGGATCAAACCTGGGACGACCATATGGAATAAGAGCCTACCAACTGTACTCCAGCCCTGGAACTACAGATTTTATCTCTTTTAATCCCTTGATTTATTCTTTAACCTAAAAGAGAACATAAATAAACTAGTTGCAAAATGAGTGAATTTTTGTTTTTGTTTTTGGGCCACACTGGTGATGATCAGATCCTGGCTCTGCGCTCAGAAATGGCTCCTGGCTTGGGGGACCATATGGGATCCTGGGGGATCGAACCACCATCCGTCCTAATCTAGTGTGGGCAAGTCAGATGTCTTACTTCTTATGCCACTACTTTAGCCCCAGGATGAGTGAATTTTTATTCAGGGAAGTTGGAGATTATTAGACAAACTGAAAAGAAAATGACCACGTATTGATTTGCTAAAAAAAAAAAAATTAGGGGCTGGAGGTAAGGCGCTTGCTCTTCATGCAGCAAACCTAGGATCAGTTCCTAGTCTTGCATATGGTTCCTTGAGCACTGCCTGCATCACTCCTGAACACAGAGCCAGTAATGGCCCTGAGTAATATTGGCTATGATTTGTTCTGAACAAAAGAAAATAGCAGAAAATAAATAAGATGCAAAACATTAGAAAGAAGTCATTGAAGATTGCAAAATATATGTAGTTATTTTGATTAAGAGAGTTCTAAGACTATTGGTTAAAGGTTTAAAAATGCACTGGATTCACTTGTATGTGATAGATAAACAAAACAAGTGAATGGTGAATGAACTAAATAAAATATAAACTTTTAGAATGTAAATTGTCTCAAGTTCTAAAAACAAGGTCTGAATTTCTGGCAGGACATTCTATCTTTGTCTCTTGTCTTGGCCTCGTCTTATGTGCAGATAATCATCTATTACACATGAGGTTTCCTTTAAGCATCTGAGTTCTTGGACTCATCTTGTAACAATTTACCCTCTAGAGAAGAGATTTTGTCCCATTAACTTCAGTTTAAAAGTTGTTCTAGAAACATAGGATCTGGCCTGCATTTGGGTTATACAACTCTGAGCAAAAATCTCTGGACAGTGGAAAGGGAGGAAAGGTACACACTAACCTGATAATTTTTATTGCTATTGTTGATCACATTTCATATTTTAAATAGTTGTGTAGACTCTATTACTATCTGGTGTCCAAATAAGTTTAGAACTTCAAAAAGTCTAAAGTTTGATTTTGTTTTTTGTGAATAGAGAAAAGAATTCCACTTCTTAAACAGTTGGGTTTTTTGTTTGTTTTTATTTGTTTTTGCTGTGTGTGTGTTTGTGCGTGCACGCATGCACGCATATCAGAGTAGATGGTTGGCAGACATATCCAGCTGTGTTCAGGTCTTTCTCTTGTCTCTGTGCTCAGGGAACATTCGTAGCAGGACTTGTGGGACTCTATGAGGTGCTGGAGATTGATCATATGTCAGGCACGTGCAAGGCAAGTGCCTTAATCCCTGTATTATTTCTTGGGCCCTCCATTTAGATAGCTTTTATGTTTAAATAATATTTATTTAACAGTCTTACATAATTTTAGAAATTATTTTTAACAGAGGCAGATTTCTATACATGTACTTAGTCATTGCAGTTGATAAGAATATGGACTTGAAATCATTCCCTTTCATTATAGTTTTTCTTTTTTTTACATGCTTATATTTTATTAACAAAATCACAAGGTTTTATTTTTGTAGATTATATCTACTGCTATTAATAGCATTAATAACTAAGGCCAATTGAATTAATCTACATTCTTTTTTTTATAGCTTATGGTATATTTTTTAAATTTTTATTTGAACAACTTGTTTACATACATGATTTTCTTTGGGTTTCAGTCATGTAAAGAACAACACCCATCACCAGTGCAACATTCCCATCACCAATGTCCAAAAATAGTTTTTATTTAATTACTATATTCAAGCAAGAAATATAATTTAGTCTTTCTTTTTTTAACAGGCTTTTTGGGTTTTTTTAAAAAATATTTTATTAATATATTTGTTTTAAACACCTTGAATACAGATATGATGGTAGTTGGATTTTAGTCATGAAACCACCCCCCCTTCACCAGTGCAACATTCCCACCACCAATGTCCCAAATCTCCCTCCTCCCCTGCCCCCCCACCCATACTCTAGACAAGCTTCCTACTTCCCTCATTCATTCACATTGTTATGCTAGTTCTCAATGTAGTTATTTTCTCTTTCTTTTTTCTTTTCTTTCACCTCCTATTTTATACTTCCATGTTTGTTTTATAATCAGATTTGGGCATGGATTATTTTGTTTAGTTTTATTTTAAACCTATAGATGAGGGGCCGGAACAATAGCATAGTAGGTAGAGCATTTACCTTGCATGTGACCAACCCCAGCATCCCATATGTTCCACAGAGCCTGCAAGGAGTGATTTCTGAGTTCAAAGTCAGGAGTAACCCCTGAGCACTGCTGGGTGTGGCCCCAAATCCAAAAATTAATTAATTAAAGCCAACATCACCTTCATACCAAAACCAGACAGAGATGCTGCCAAAAAAGAAAATTACAGACCAATATCTCTGATGAATGCAGATGCAAAGATCTTCAAAAAAATCCTGGCAAATAGGATACAATGCATCATCAAGAAGATCATACACTGCAACCCAGTAAGTTTCATCCCAGGAATGCAAGGATGGTTTAACATCCGTAAATCTATCAATATCATACATAGCATCAACAAGAAGAAAAATAAAAATCACATGATCATATCAATTAGACGCAGAGAACACATTTGATAAGGTCCAACTCCCATTCTTGATCAAAACTCTCAGCAAGATGGGAATGAAGGAACCTTTCTCAATCTAGTTGAAGCCATCTACCACAAGCCAATGGCAAATATTATCCTCAATGGAGAATAACTAAAAGCCTTTCCTCTAAATTCTGGTACAAGACAAGGCTGTTCGCTCTCACCACTCCTCTTCAACATAATACTGGAAGTTCTTGCTATAGCAATCAGGCAAGAAAAAGATATCAAGGGAATCCAGATAGGAAAGGAAGAAGTCAAGCTCTCACTGGTTGCAGATGACATGATACTCTACTTAGAAAACCCTAAAGACTCTACCAAAAAGCTTCTAGAAACAATACTCATATAGCAAGGTGGCAGGCTACAAAATTAACACACAGAAATCACTGGCCTTTTTATACACTAATAATGATAGAGAAGAGAAGGAAGTCAAGAAGGCAATTCCATTCACAATAGTGCCACACAAAGTCAAATATCTTGGAGTCAACTTGACCAAAGATGTGAAGGATCTATGCAAAGAAAACTATAAAGCCCTGCTCCAAGAAATAAGAGAGGACATACGGAAATGGAAACATATACCCTGCTCATGGATTGGCAGGATTAACATCATTAAAATGGCAATACTCCCCAAAGCATTATACAGATTTAATGCGATCCCCTTAAAAATACCCATGACATTCTTCAAAGAAGTAGATCAAACACTTATGAAGTTCATCTAGAACAATAAACACCCTCGAATAGCTAAAGCACTCCTAGGGAAAAGGAAAATGGGAGGCATTATTTTCCCCAACTTTAAACTATACTACAAAGCAATAGTTATCAAAACAGCATGGTGTTGGAATAAAGACAGACCCTCAGATCAGTGGAATAGGCTTGAGTTCTCAGACATTGTTCCCCAGACATACAATTACCTAATTTTTGACAAAGGAGCAAGAAATCCTAAGTGGAGCAGGGAAAACCTCTTCAGCAAGTGGTGCTGGCAGAACTGGTTAGCCATTTACAAAAAAAGTGAACATAGACCCCCCAGTTAACATCATGTACGAAGGTAGAATCCAAATGGATTAAAGACCTTGATATCAGACCTGATACCATAAGGTACATAGAACAACACGTCGGTAAAACACTCCATGACATTGAGACTAAAGGCATCCTCAAGGAGGAAACTGCACTTTCCAAAAAAGTGGAAGCAGAGGTCAACAGATGGGAATACATTAAACTGAGAAGCTTCTGCACCTCAAAAGAAATAGTGCCCAGGATACAAGAGTCACCAACCGAGTGGGAGAAACTATTCACCCAACACCCATCAGATAAGGGGCTAATATCCAAAATATACAAGGGCACTGACAGAACTTTGCAAGAAAAAAAACATCTAATCCCATCAAAAAAATGGGGAGAAGAAATAAACAGACACTTTGATAAAAAAAAAAAAAAGAAATACAAATGGCCAAAGGCACATGAAAATGCTCCTCATCACTAATCATCAGAGAGATGCAAATCAAAACAACGATGAGATACCACCTCACACCACAGAGATTGGTGCACATCACAAAAAATGAGAATA
>PVKC010018675.1:0-19505 GCA_004027635.1 Crocidura indochinensis
CACCGGGATTCGAACCGATGACCTTTTGCATGAAAGGCAAACGCCTTACCTCCATGCTATCTCCCAGGCCCCTCAAATCTATTCCTACAGATTCCATACAAAATTAATTGGTCGCTCTTTTCCAAGTAACCATCGGTCATGGTGCAAATTAACGATTAAAAAATAAATACAAGGTTGAAGAATTTATTAGTATTTGTCTTGATTTGTTTCTGAGCCACACGTAGCAGTGCTCAGGGGTTACTCTTGATTCTGTGCTCAGGAATCACTCCTAACAGACTCAAAAGGATCATCTGGGCTGCTGGAGATCAAACCTGGGTATTCTGTGTTCCAGGCAAACATTTTACCCACTATACTATTGCTCTGCTCCCAAGGTAAAGTTATTTTCAAAGCTGAAATTTTAAGACTGGAGTATAGTGTCAAGGTCTTTGCCTTACTTGTGGTCAATCTGTTCAATCCCAGACAGCACATATTATCCCCTGATCCCAGCTAAGAGTCCTCCCTCTGCACAAAACAGGGAGTAAGCCCTGAGCACAACCAGGTGCTGCATACAAACAAACAAACAAAAAAAAATTGGAATTCTGAAGTCTTAGTTGGGCTGAGCCCATGCTTTGTTTACAGGGGCCTGGGTTTAATTTCATTTCGTGCCCCAAGCATTTCCAGGAGCAATCCCTGAGTCCAGAGATGGGAGTAGCCCCTGAGCAACACTGCGTGTGGCCCCAAATAAAACAATGAAAAAGAATTTTAATTTATGCTTTCAGTAATTAAAACCACCCAGACTAGGTCCTTTTCCACCACTAAACCACACTGTTTATTTTGCTGCCTGAAACCTTAGTGGTGTACTTAGTGGTAGACCCTATAATTATGGGTTTTCATGTAAACCTTTACAACACTGATTTTGACCACCTGCTATTAAAAAAGAAAAGATCAGCTTTCTGTGACATTGGATAGCAACAATGACAAGTTCCTACAGCTAGAGGGAGCAATGCAGAGGCAAAGAAAAGCATAAGCTCACAAATGCATTCAGTTCTATCAATTTGGTCAGCTAAGTGTTCCCTTTAATTACTATTGATTTTCATAACAGTTTATTAGCCTCATATGTCAGTTCAAGTTTGTCACAGGATCGCTGGGTCTGTAAGATAATTCATTTTGCAGTATCGGAGAAAAGAGTCCAAGCGTACTGGGAATAAATGCTTACACATTTATGTCCTTCCACATTTGGGTCTGATTTTTAAAATGGTTTTGTTTGAGCAAAACTTGATTTCATTTAAACTGAATTATCAATCATCCTGACAGTGATTTGGCTCTAAGCTACCTTCTGAGGCAATGTTTTCACCCCCTAGCCTTTTGGAGTAAAGAAATGAGAGACAAAACTGACATTTTATTTTGGTGGTGCTGGACATGGAAGCCAGGATCTCACATATGACAGGCAAGTGCTCTACCACTGAGCCATATATCCAGCCAACAGACAAAAAGTATTTGACCAATTAAGACCACACCAAGACAAAACAAAACAAAAACATCATACAGGGCCAGAATGAGAGCACAATGGTAGGACGTTTGCCTTGCACATGGCCAACTCAGGATGAACCCAGGTTCCATCTCCGGCACCTCAGACAGTACTCCGAGCCTGCTATGAGTGATTTCTGAGCAGAGCTAGGAATAAACATTGAACACTCTCGTGTCTGACCCCAAAGTAAAAAAAAAATCTTACAAGTTACATTATTCATATCTTTATAAATGCAGCAAAAAATTATATAGGATTGAAATAATTAAGTCAAAATACATTGTCTGGGCCAGGGAGATAACTAACAAGGCTTGAACACATAGCTTCACTTGTGGGAGTCCAGAGACTCTTCCCACTAGATGGAGCTTGATTCCTAGCACTGAAAATAGCCCCTGAATACTGTGCCTAGGAGTGCCCTCCCTCAAATGAAGAAAAGACTCTTCATTTGCTATTAATTATGCTAACACATCTACTTTCTCCCAATTAAAATGGGGCTTTGTGTCATCTACCTCATGCTACCTTTCAGAAATTCTTCTACAAACTCACTAGGACCTCTGAGGCTTTATTTTTTATTTTATAAAAAATAGTGGATTTGTGTTGTTTTGTTTGTGATGATGAAAATCAAACACAGAGCCTCACATATGGTAGGCACATGCTATCTCTAGGGTCACCAAATCTAAGTTTTTGAAATGTAGAGTACAATGCAATCTGAGGTGTCCCAGGGGCCAGAGAGATACTAGAGTGGGAAGTGTGTTTGCCTGTTATGCAGCTGTTCCAGGCTTGATCCTGGCATCCCATTTGATTCCTTGAGCCTGCCAAAAATGATTCCTGAAGTGAAGAACCAGTAGGAACTTCTGAGCATGGTCCTGTGTGGTCTGAAAACAACAACACCACCACCAAATAGTTAAGGCTCTCCAGGATTCCTTGGTTACCAAAAGGTATACTTAATTCATAAAAAATCAATTAAGGCAGCTTTTCTGATAAATGCTTAGAATCCGACCAATTCTGGCTAAAAAAATAGAAATTAAACACCAATTACCACAGGAGAGAAATGAGATTAATATGATTGGGCTTTACATTCATATTAACTATGAGTTCAGGGATAGGGTTATGAGGTTTAGGCTGGGCATACTTTATGGGTTCATCAATAAAGAACACTTGCTAACGGATTAGGGTAAAGCACCCTCTAAAGATATCAGTCCTGGATTTCCTGCCAGAGATCATAAACTCAAAATAATTTACACAAGATAATAAGCTATTTTCTATCAGTCTGTGAAATAGTAACAAGAACCACCAGGAGAGTAGGAAAATGAGGATTTAAATGGTCATGATTATTTTTCTTCTTCTTTTTTCCCCCATTAGGGTCAAAGTTACTTGAACCTGTCAAGCTAGTACTTCTAGAAGTTCCTAGAAGAGGGCCGACCGGGCCTACCGTGGCATGGAGATACTTGTGACCAGCCTTCATGTCATTGAGTAAGATGCTTGAGGGGCTGGAGAGATAGTATAGTGGATGGGTTGCTTCCTTGCACCTGGGCTTGATACCTTTTATTTCATATTGTCTCCTGAGCTTACCAGGAGTGATTCCTGAGTACAAAGCCAGGAGGAAGCCCTAAGTACAACCTGGTCTGGGCCAAAAAATAAAAATAAGCTAAAATGTTGCTGCCTCCCTGCTATTTGGGGGCTCCCAGACTTGGCTTTTTCTTCATCACCTCAATAAATATGTGGCAGCTGTACTTTTGCTCTGCTCCTGGCCTTCAGCCCCCCCCCCCATGTGAACCCATAGTCTAGCACCTATACTAGAGAAAAGGTTCCAGTTTTTGAACATCTTCCTTGAGGTCCCATATATCTAGGTGAGGATACATAGGGGTGAGTGTTAACTTCTTGGGTGCTTTTTCTTTTTGTGGTGGGTTGTTTTAAGCCATGGTCGGGAGGCATAGTCAGCTACCTTGGCCTCCATTGCTATACTGGGGGTCTCGAGAGCTTCTCCCAGAGATGCTTAAAATCCATTTGGTGCCAAGAATAAAACAGGGATTGGCTATATGCAAGGCATAAACCTAACATTTATACTATCTGCCCCCACGTTTTGGTTTCGTTCTGTCTCTTTTTAAGTCTAGTACTTATTAGGTACAGTTGGATAACAAAACTCTTGTTCTTTTTTCTCTCTATCTCTCCATATATAAACTGAGAAACAAATCCTACCTTTTTTTTCAGCCAATAAAACAAGTCACCGTATGGACTTGGAGAGATGTCATAGAGTTAAGAGGCATAGCTGCATACAGTCGACCTCAGTTCGAACCCCAGTACCACTTGGCCCCCGAGAATTACTGGATGCAGCTTGGGAGGCCTTCCAGCTCTGAGGGATGACCTGGTTAATCCCCAGCACTGCGCAGAAAACCCTCACTTCGAACTGCCTACCTACTTGACTAATGATAGCAAAAAGTTGGGGAGGAACAACTGTGTAACAGGTAGGTGCTTTGCTTTGCACATGGATGACCGAAGTTCAATCCTAGAATCCCATATGGTCCCCAGAGTCCTACCAGGAATAATCCCTAGCTAGAAGTAAGTCCCTGAGCACAGTTGGATGTTGTGCCCCCCAAATAAAAGAAGAGCAGGAGAGTCTTCTGAGCAACCCTTAGAAAGCCCACTGAATTTTTTTATTTTATTATTTGTATTATTGTATATATGCATCTTTGCAAGTTACCAAATTTTTCACTCTATAAGATGCACCTGAACAGAAGGCATACATAGCTTTTAGATGTTCTTTTCCCCTGCACTCAGGCTTCATTCCAGGTGGCATTTACTCCATAAGATACATCTCTTGAGGAAAAGTGCATCTTATGGTACAAAAAATACAGAAATTTTATAACCCAACACTTTACTATACAAATCTTGTTGTTATTTTTAATAATATCTTTATTTAAGCATCATGATTACAAGCATGTTTGTAGTTGGGTTTCAGTTGTAACAAAAGAACACACACATCCTTTACCACTGCAACCTTCCCACCATCAATGCCTCTCTCTCCCCCCTTGCCCATGCCTTTTGCCCAATGCCCTTGCCCATTTCTCTAACTGCACTCACCACTCTTTCTGGTAAGCTTCATATTGTGGGTTGGTCCTTCGAGTTCTCATCTCTATTGTCCCTGGGTACTATTACCATACTGGTTTTTATTTTTCTTAAATCCCACATATGAGTGAGACTATCCTGTCTTTATCTTTCTCCCTCTGACTTATTTCACTCAGCATAATAGATTGGTGATAGTTCAGTAACTAAAGAAACTATTGTGCTAGTGTGAGGCAGGTGAGGCCGAAAGTTTGATGTGCAGTAGCATCCCATGTACCCATGTGTACATACAACAATTTTGCTATTTGGTATCCCAGCACTATAATTAAATGTATCATATCATGTCCAGTGTCCCCCAACAAAGTTTGTTGTAAGTTCCACTACTAGCATTGGCCCATCTCCTTATGTCATATTTTTCCATTCTCTAAGCATGATCTGAAGCTATCCTGCCTGTGTTCTTCCCCATAGCAGATGATTGCGTTGTTGATGAAGGGTTTAGGCTGTTTTACTTTCTAGTCATTCACTGCTCTAGTCTCAGCCTCTGTGCCCAGGCCTAGATCAGTGAGGTTTCTGGAATGACTGTAATACACCCCTCACACAAAACACAGTATCTGGGTCTTAGAGCAGTATTTCATGGAGAAGCACAAGTGAACAATCACAGCAGTGAAGGTTTGGGGTCAAGGCATGAATCTAGAGGTCAACCAGTAGAGTGGAAAGGCAGCGAGATTGGAAGGGAATCAGAGTCAGTAAAAAGTTGAGAAAAACTACTCTAAACATACTCAGCTTTCACTTAAAATTTTTTCCCCTAGCTTCATTTTGGCATGTATGTGTGGGGAGGAGGGTTGGGCCACACCTGGCAGTACTTAGGGGTTACTCCTGGCTCTGCACTCAAAAATCACTCCTGGCAGGTTTGGGAAACTACATGGGCTGCCGGGGACCAAACCATGGTCAATCCCAGTTTGGTGTCATGCAAGACAAATGCCTGACCCACTGTGCTGCCACTCCAGCCTCCCTAGCTTTGTTTTAGCTTTTGGGCCTACCTGCCAGTGTACAGTGCTTACTCCTGGCTCTGTACTTAGAAATTATTCCTGGCAGTGCTTGGGAAACCATATGGGCTAGAGGGGATTGAGTCAGGTTGGCTGTGTGCAAGGCCTTGTTTCTCTAGCCTATGATGTGTTTCTCATGAAAAGGGGATCACAAACAAAGAAGATTGAGGCCAGGCTCCACCAATGAACACTTCATTTTTTTTTTACCACCAATGAACACTTCTAGTATCTGTTCTCCTGAGAGCCTATCCATATGCTCTTTTGGAGTCTCTGCTTCCAGCACCCAAGCACAGAGGAGGGCATTGAGGGATCTGACCCCTCGACTCTGCACACCTGACTTCGTGGATTATATTGAACGCAAAGTGGGCTTTGACCCTAAACTAGGAAATTCATCTATGTTCTTTTTTTTTGTTTTGTTTTGTTTTTGGGTCACAACAGGCAGTGTTCTGGGGTTACTCCTGGCTTTACGCTCGGAAATTGCTCCTGGCAGGCTCAGGGGACCATATGGGATGCTGGGATTTGAACCACCGACCTTCTGCATGCAGGGCAAATGCCTTACCTCCATGCTATCTCTCCTGCCCCATAATCCATGTTCTTTTCTGGAAAGAAAAGATTCTAAGATTCTAAGATTGATTAAAAACAGTGGGGGCCTAAAATGAGAGGCTAAATTAGTCTAGTCTCAAGGAGATCAAAGCAGAAGGAGCCAGTTGGCATCTAAAGGGAATATAAAAGAAACTTCAGAGAGAGTGAAAGTGCCAGGAGCTTAGAGAAGAAAGAGGGTGGGAGACGGGGAGACTAGACAGGCAAGTACACTTACTGGTTTGAGTATGCTGAATTCTCAGGTCCTCCTCTTGTACTTCAACACTCGACAGCACTTCCAGCTCTGGTTATTTCCTTTACTTCACTTACATTTGGTTGCATTTTTATTTCCTGTGAAAAATACTTCCTGACTAAAAAATCCAAGCCCCTAGGATTCACCCAGAGAACCTTGGTTGATTGGAATTTACTTTTCATTCATTCAATTGTGCACTTACTTAACAAATAATTTATTAAACCAGACCCTGGGCTAGATGATACAAAGAATTTCACAAAATATTGTCAACTTTTTTGCCCATGTAGCATTCTTGCAGAAATTCAGGCATTAATCAAATAAAGGCATGGGAGTAATAGTAACAACCTGTGTCCCTGGCTACCTGGATTGTAATTTTACTTTTAGATAAAATGATTTTAGAATGTACGTTACAGGGAGTAGAGGACTTTGGGGCCACTGATTATGGTGCTCAGGGGCTACTTCAGGGTGTGTTTAGGAATATCTCTTAATAGTACTCAGGGGATTGTGTAGCACTGGGCTTCCCACAGCGAAGTATATATGCTTAGAATCTTAAGCTTGGGCCAAAATGTACTCTTTCCTATTTTTCCTGCATGTGAGTATACATATACACAGATTTTTAAAAACATAGTTAATGATTATGGTTTTTACTTTTTTTGTTTTGTTTTGTTTTTCGGGCCACACCCATTTGATGCTCAGGGGTCACTCCTGGCTAAGCGCTCAGAAATTGCCCCTGGCTTGGGGGGACCATATAGGATGCCGGGGAATCGAGCCGCGGTTCATCCTTGGCTAGTGCTTGCAAGGCAGACACCTTACCTCTAGCGCCACCTTGTCGGCCCCGGTTTTTACGTTTTAAGTAAAAAGTGTACAAATATTTCATCTTTCCTATTTAAATAGGAGGTAGAATGCAAAAGATTTCAGGCTGATCTTCAATCATATGAAATTAATTACGTGTTTGGGCCAGAGAGATAGCACAAAGGTTAATGTAGTCTGACTTGCACATGGCACCACATACAATCTCCTGAGCACCACTGAGGTCACTCATGAGCACAGAGCCAAAAATAGCACCTGAGCCCTGCTGGTTGTTGTCCTAACTCCTTTAAATAAAAACCTAAAACTCAAAATTGACTATATTTTTGCAGAACTTTGTGGTGATGGTGATAAATTTACTACTTCAGAAACAATTACAAGATAACTACTTTCCAAATTAGTTATTGTGGGGAAGATTTCCACACTTGTCTATACTCAAGAATTCCTCCTCGCTCTGTGTTCAGGTATCACTCCTAACAGTACACAGGGGACCATTTGTGGTACCAGGCATTAAACTCCGATCAGATGTGTGTGCAAATGAAATTCCTATCTGCTGTACTTTCTCTGGCCCCAGAATTATTTCTTATGAAAAAGTGACTTAAGGTATGGAGATAGCTCAAGTACTATCTTTCAAGCCTGGCACACATGCTAGACTCAAGCAACCTCTGCCTCCAGCACTATCAGATATAGAACATATTAAAAATATTTTCATTTGGGGCCAGAGAGATAGCATAACAGAAGGGCATTTGCCTTGGATTCAGCTGACCTGGAATGGACCCAGGTTTACTTCCTGGGCATCCCATAAAATCCCCTAAGCCTGCCAGGAGAGATTTCTGAGTGCAGTTTGGAGTAATCCCTGAGCGCTGTCAGATGTAGTCCCAAAACCACAATAAAGAAATAAACAAATAAATAAATGTTTAAAAATATTTTCATTAAAGGTATTGTGTCGTTGTTGTTTTTCTGTGTGAAGCAAGATAGGTTTATTTAAACATACACAGAAAGATATGAGGGAAGAGAGAAAATGCATTTGCAAGAGAGGACATGGGCTTCTCCAAAGTGGAAAAAGCAAGGAAACACAGAGATATGCACGTGAGATACCTGTTCAAGGGATAACAACGTCTTGAAGAGCAGATCCACTTTTATGCAGATATTTTTAATAATTAAATTAACAATGAAAGTACTTTGCAGTTCTACTTAGAACAGGTAATAAATGTGGGGAAATGCTTTGTTTGGTTTTGGTGTTTATTTTATTTGACGTGCATTCAGCAAGTTTCTTCTATCACAGTGGAGAGAAAAAAAGAGAGACTTGAAGTGACAGTTCATTTTTGAATTTCTGTTTCTGTCTGGAAGTATCATACCACGTTCTAAATTAGATTATAACATTTTCCCTAGGTACTTCACTCTAGCAAAAATTAATACATGTGCTAAATGATAAGTAATTTATAAAACACGCGTACAAAAGTTGTAGAATGCACAATTAAAATAGAACACAGAAACAGAAATGCCTGTTAAAAACCAGGCAAAGAAGGGGCCCAGGCGATAGCATGGAGGTAAGGCATTTGCCTTTCATGCAAAAGGTCATCGGTTCGAATCCCGGTGCCCCATATGGTCCCCGTGCCTGCCAGGAGCAATTTCTGAGCATGGAGCCAGGAGTGACCCCTGAGCACTGCCAGGTGTGACCCAAAAACCAAAAAAAAAAAAAAAAAAAACCAGGCAAAGGGATCTGGGACTCTATATCCAATCAAAGTTCACTTGCCTTTTAACTAGCGTCCTGGATCTCCTGAAACCACAAATATTTCCACCCATCATCAGCACTATAAATTCAATAAATTGCAAAGTCACTTTAGAACCTGTAATATACATTATACTGTACTCATGAGTCTCCTATGAGTCTCACACCAAAATCTCATGTTAAAATCCTAGCCTTCATTTAACAAGACAACTTGGTATTAGAAATCAGACCTTTAGCAAGAGTGGTGTTCTCTTGAACTGATTACTAACGGGCTGAAAAAGTCCCTAGAGATCTTTTATTTCTGTTGTTTTCTGGGACACAGGCAGTTATCCTTAGGTCTTACTCTTAGCTTTGTGCTCAGGGATCACTTCTGGCTGGGCTCGAAGAAACATCTGTGGCTTAAGTGGTCAAATCCAGGCATGCAACGCAAAAGCCACATTCACTGCACTATCACTCCAGTCCCAGAGAACTTTCCATCATTCAGCCCCTGAGGATCCAATGAGATGTTGACAGTCTTCATTCTAGAAGAGGATAGAATCACACCAGAATTCAGCCATCAAAATCTTGGACTTGCAGCCTGAAGAACTGTCAGAAATAAGTGTTTGCTGTTGAAGCCACCCACACAGTTTAGGGTGGTTTGTTGTTCAACCCCTTCCCCCTATGAAGTGTACACATAGTCCTATAAAAAGAATATGACCACATGATGGGTGCAATTTATTCCTAGTGATCTAACTCTCTATCCACCAAAACAAACTGTGAAACTGTTATTTGTATAAACAGTATGGCATCTTCCAACACCCACTCAATCATTCCTGTGATGTGTATCTTCACTTCCTTCCATTTGATAGTCATTGCTCCTCTCTCATAATTCCTAAAGCTGTGTAGGAAGACACGATAAAGATAGATTTCTTATTCCCCTGCTAATAGACTATCTCCAACCCTAATAGTTATTTTCTAAAACCTTGATTTCATAGTAATCCCTGGGATATTCCTTCCAGATTGCCTCATTTCGCTGACTTACCACTGTCCTCCTGGCTCCAGAAGTCTTCAGGTGACTATAAACCTTGCACCTTGGGTTGATCCTTCTCCATCACAAAGAGAACTGCTAATCCAGCCAGACTTTAGATTCTCATCTATAGCATTCTGAAAATTTTGTCTGGAGTCACAATCTCTACTTTATTTTATTTTATTTTTTGACTGTTCCTAGAACTTTACAAGCATTAAACTTTTCAAATGAGTGCATAACAATTGGGAATAAAAGCTAAGGTTGCTTTTACTCAGGTTTGCAATGTTCAGTGGCATCTCTGCAGTGTGTACAAAGATCTCAATATTCCATTTATTTTTCTCTATCCCATATTATCCTTATGTTCCTGAAGACTATCTTTGGCCTTGTTTTGAAACTATTTTATGCACTTAATCATTTATTGACATTATTAACATCAAATTGAACACAAGATCAGTCATTCCTCAGCTCAGCATTTAAATAGATCATGTTTATTCTCATTGGAGCAGAATCAACTTTGTACATTAAATAAAGTGTGGGGTCCATCTGAGGATCTCCAATATGGAACTTCCTGTTCATCTGTTTCTTTTGCTGGCTTATTTTTGTGTTGTTGTCATACCTGGCAGTGATTCTTCTTTGTTCAAAGTTCTTTGTTCAAGGATCGCTCCTGACAGGGCTTGGGAAGCCATATGGGATATTGGGGATAGAACCTGGGTTGTCTGTGTGCAACTGTCTGTAGCACTATTGCTCTGATCCTACTGGTTTGATCTCTGTCACTGAATATAGTCCCCAGAGTATCACCAGGACTACCTGAGCACAAATCCAAGTAAGCCCTTTGCACACAAGGTGTGACCTTCACCACCATCACCGAAAATAAAAGAAAACAAAACAGAAAAAAGAAAGTTTCTTCTTCAAGAAGGGGTGTTTTCAAAAGCATACTTACACATAGGTTAAAGATAACTAGGTTCTAGTCACACGGACATTATTCTTTTGTTTTGATTCCACAACTATACCAAGTGCTTGATATCTGGGGTTCTTGCTCTGGATCCTCCTTCTGCTTGGATACTCTGCCCCTCAGTCTTGAAAGAGATGGTTCTTCCCCTCAAGTCTTGACTTGAATATGACATTCTGAAGAAGCTTTCTCAACCACTTATCCAAAGTAGGTCACCCATGACCAGTTGCTTTCCATCATGATCCTCTACCATAACATATAGTTACATACTTGAGAGTGCTTTTTACTTGAACTTTATATTTATGCTTCATTTTAGTGTTAGTAATTGATTAGTGTGGTCTCTCAGGGCCCTGTGTTTATGGGGATCATCTGTGTGATTTAATATCTACTGTTGTTGTTTTCAATTCTTTTTTTTCTTTTTAATAATAACTTATTTTAAATAAAATTTTATTGTGGTCAAAGTGAATTACCAATCTTTCACAGTAATATTTAAAGCACAAAGTGACAATGGATGAGGGGCATTCCCACCACTAGTATTATCCTCCCTTCCACCCTGTTCCCAACATGCATATCTCCCTCCTTTGACACCCACAACGCCAGTGTAACTGTTCTCCACTTGTTCAGCTTGTTGTAGATAGGGTATTGATTCTCTTGTCGTTGACTTTGGGTTTGGTGTTCAAGTCTGATCGTTTTTTTATTTCCATTAAATGTTCATACAACTGTCTGATCTTGGTACCATTCCTTTCCCCCTCAAATTATGAGGGTGAACAATATGGTAGTTCTGTTTGAATATAAGAAAAGATAAGACCAAAAAAAAAAAGAAAGAAAAAATTGGGGCTGGAGAGATAGCATGGAGGTAAGGTGCTTGCCTTTCATGCAGAAGGACGGTGGTTGAATCCCGGCATCCCATATGTTCCCCGTGCCTGCCAGGGGCAATTTCTGAGCATAGAGCCAAGAATAACCCCTGAGCGCTGCCGGGTGTGAAACAAAAACAAAGACAAAAACAAAAAGAAAAGAAAAGAAAAGGAAAGGAAAGGAAAAAAAGAAAGAAAAGAAAAGATAAGGGAGAAGATGACTTTATTTTTCTTAAAATTCATAGATGACTGAAGCTATTCTGTCTCTCTCTCTCCCTCTGACTTATTTCACTCAGCATGATAGATTCCACGTACATCCATGTAATTGCAAAATTTATTTTTCTTTTTTTTTTTACAAATATTTACATCTTTTTTTATTTTAATTTTTTTCTTTATTTAAACATTTTGATTACATATATGATTGTGATTAGGTTACGGTCATGTAAAGAACACCCCGTTCCCCACTGCATTCATTCACGTGATTATGGTAGTTTACTGTGTAGCTATTTCTATAACTGCACTCACCACTCTTTGTGATCAGCTTCATGAAGTGAGCTGGAAGTTCCAGCCCTCCTCTCATTGTCTCTGATGATTGCTGCAAAAATGACTTTTATTTTCTTTAAAACCCATAGATGAATGAGACTATCCTGCGTCTCTCTCTCTCCCTCTGACTTATTTCACTCAGCATGGTAGATTCCACGTACATCCATGTATAGGAAAACTTCATAACTTCATCTCTCCTGACAGCTGCATAATATTCCATTGTGTATATGTACCACAGTTTCTTTAGCCATTCATCTGTTGAAGGGCATCTTGGTTGTTTCCAGAGCCTGGCTATTGTGAATAGTGCTGCAATAAATATAGGTGTGAGGAAGAGTTTTTGTATTGTATTCTTGTGTTCCTAGGGTATATCCCTAGGAGTGGAATAGCTATGGGAGCTCTATTTTCAGTTTTTGGAGGGATGTCCATATCGCTTTCCTTAGAGATTGGACTAGACAGCATTCCCACCAGCAGTGAATAAGAGATCCTTTCTCTCCACATCCCCACCAGCACAGATTATTCTCATTCTTTGTAATGTGCGCCAATCTCTGTGGTGTGAGGTGGTATCTCATCGTTGTTTTGATTTGCATCTCCCTGTGATCAGTGATGAGGAGCATTTTTTCATGTGCCTTGTGGCCATTTGTATTTCTTTTTTATCCAAGTGTCTGTTCATTTCTTCTGCTCATTTTTTAATGGGATTAGATGTTTTTTTCTTGTAAAATTCTGTCAGTTCCCTGTATATTTTGGATATTAGCCCTTTATCTGATGGGTATTGGGTGAATAGTTTCTCCCACATGGTGGGTGGCCCTTGTATCTCTGCAACAGCCCTCAAAGACAATGAGAGGAGGGCTGGAACTTCCAGCTCACTTCATGAAGCTCACCACAAAGAGTGGTGAGTGCAGTTATAGAAATAACTACACTGAGAACTACCATAATCATGTGAATGAATGCGGGAACTGGAAAGCCTGTCTAGAGTACAGGTGGGGTGAGGTGGGATGGAGGGAGATATGGGACATTGGTGGTGGGAATGTTGCACTGGTGAAGGGGGGGGTGTTCTTTACATGACTGAAACCTAATCACAATCATATTTGTAATCAAGATGTTTAAAAAATAAATAAAAAGAATAAAATAAGAAAAGAAGAGAAGAAAAACAAGAACAAAAACAAAAACAAAACAAAATAAAAACAAATGAAAAAACTAGGAGAAGTCCATCTAGGTGTTGTAAGTATCCATTTGAAAAAAAAAAGGTGGGGGCCCGGCGGTGGCGCTGGAGGTAAGGTGCCTGCACTAACCTAGGACGGACCGCGGTTCGATCCCCCGGTTCCCCATATGGTCCCCCATGCCTGCCAGGAGCAACTTCTGAGCGAATAGCCAGGAGTAACCCCTGAGCGTCACCAGGTGTGGCCCAAAAACCAAAAAAAAAAAAAAAAGAAGAAGAAGAAAGGTGGAAAAGAACAAAGTAACTAAACTAAACAAGAGCAAGAACAAATACAAAAAACAATAGGCAGTAACAACAAAAGTACAAAAAGAACAAACCAAAAACCAAAACCATCAACTAGAGAAAACAAACAACAAAAAAACAAACAAGCAAAAAACACTATAAAAACTAAAACAGTTAAAATACCCAGCAACTATCATAAAAAATGGTTTATGTTCCTTCTTCTTTTTCTTCTTTTTCTCTTTTTCTTCTTCTTCTTCTTCTTCTTCTTCTTCTTCTTCTTCTTCTTCTTCTTCTTCTTCTTCTTCTTCTTCTTCTTCTTCTTCTTCTTCTTCTTCTTCTTCTTCTTCTTCTTCTTCTTCTTCTTCTTCTTCTTCTTCTTCTTCTTCTTCTTCTTCTTCTTCTTCTTCTTCTTCTGGAAAGGCACAGTTGATATTGGGGAAATTAGAACGGGAATTCCCTTGGCCTAAGAGATACAGGGTTTCTCCATCCTTGAAGCATACTACTCAAATTCTTTTTTTATGGAGGGAGGGCACACCTGGTGGCACTCAGGGCTTACTCCTGGCTCTGCTCTGGAGGGCTCAGGGGATCATATCAGATGCTGAAAAATAATTGGCAATCAGCTGTATGCAAAGCAAGGACCTACCCAATGTGCTATAATTCTGGCCTTGCTATTTCAAATTATTAATACCTTTTTTCTTTTTTTTAATTTTTTATTTTAATTGTGACAACAAAGATGCAAAGAAAGAGGACAGGGTAAAGTTACAGTGGAAGCACAATCACCCATAAACAGAATTCTCGGTAGTCCCATCTATGATATCCCAGCCTTGAATTTTCAGCCAAAGAGCATTAAGAAAAACAAAGCTGAACCCATGTACAATACAATTACTTTGTCCCTAAAATCCCCAATTGTAATACATACTATTTCTTAGCAGCACACAATATAATCTAAAGACATTAGACTTATGTAACTCATTAAACATTGAGGGAAAAGTACATTTATCTAGTTCATGCATATGTATACTAGTTTAAGTTGACCCCAATGTTTTAGCGGATTGTTTTTCTTAAGGATTGGAATCAAGGGAACATAATAAAAAACGCTGTTAGAGTGGTATATGTTTGCATAGGCCCACCAAAATATAAGGAACATGGAAAGAAAAATTATGGCCTAAATACAAGGAGACCCTACCCCTGAAGTTTCCTGGCACAGGACCGCCTCTAGGCTCCAAGCAAACTAGTTTGTCCAATCCAAGTCATCGTCTGTAGTGGCAATACACCTTCATTCCTCACATAGTCTCTGTTATTGGTGATACCTTTTTTCTAAATGAAACCAGTGGTGTCATTTTGCACCACAAGTTATGTCTCACTCCTGATATTGTCGATTGCCTCATTGCTAGTAGTAAGGAAACCCAAGAAAGCATGGCTTATCTCTGTTTTAATATCGTGTTAGACACACTTAGAATAGACCAGAAAGATAGCATAGGGTGGGTCAGGCAATTGTCTTGCAGGTAGCCAACCTCAGTTCAATCTCCTGCACCACAGATGATCCTTGGAACACTGCCGGTGGGTGGGGGGGTGGGGGGGGGATTACTCTTAACCACAGAGCCAGAAATAGCCCTTGAACACTACTGAGTGTGGACTAAAAACCTCAGCCTTTCACTCACACCAAAAAAAAATTACAACTCAACAAATATTTATCAAGTTAGTTATAGGATTATCATATGACCAACAATTATCATCATAATTTTATATACCCTAAACAAAAAAAATGTTAAAGCAAAGGGCTGAAATGCCTAAAACCCCCTCAGTTTTATCTCTGTGATCACAAGCCCCTTCTAACACTGTGGAGTGTGGCCCTGGGGTGTCTCTCTCTTTCTCTTTCTTAATTCTTTCTTCTTTCATTCATTCATTCATTCATTCTTTCTTTCTTTCTTTTATTTGACATAAGAGTTTATTTTGGATTTTCTATCAAGTACAATCCAATTCTTTTTTTTTAATTTTATTATCTTTATTATTACAGTCATGTAAAGAACACCCCCCTTCACCAATGAAGGATTTCCACCACCACTTTATTTCTTTCTCTCTTTCTCTCTCTCCCTCTCTCTCTCTCTCTCTCTCTCTCACACACACACACACACACACACACACCACTATCCAGACCATTAATGCTTTATATCCAAATCACAGGAGTTGGCACAGGACCTCTCACTACTGCTGGGAAGATCTCATTAAAAACAAAAAACAAAACAAAACCAAAAAAAAACCCTGAAAACAGATGCCCAAACAAACATTTGTTTTAATAGATGCTATTCATAGTAGTACTATTCACAATAACCAAAAAGGTTTTGCAACACAAATACCAATAAACTGATGAATGGGTCAAGTAAGACTTATTTTGTCTATACCATCTAATCTTATTCAGCATGTAGAGGAATGAACTGCTGACACAGAATGTAGTGTGAATGAGCAATTTCCCTGGCAAAATGGGTTGCTAGTAAAAGGAGCTAGACACAAAGGACATGTGTTGAATGTTTCTGCTTATACAATATATTCCAAATAAGCAAATCTCTGCAGATAGAGAACAGAGGTGGTTGCTTGAGGTTTGAGGAACAATCAAGGGGGAGAAGATAGAAAATAACTCCATAATGACAGGGAGATTTGTTTCAAGGTGAAGTGGATGGAACTGGGTTAAAGATGATGAATGTACAATAATATTAATAGACAGATGTTGCTGAAATATCTACTTTAAGATGTGTTTTTCATGTTATGATAATTAGATAATATGTAAATTTTGCCCCAGTGAAGAAAAAATAATTTTAAAAGTAGGTATTTAAGGGGCCCGGGAGGTAGCATGGTTCCCCGTGCCTGCCAGGAGCAATTTGTGAGCATGGAGCCAGGAGTAACCCCTGAGCACTGCTGGGTGAAACCCAAAAACCAAAAAAAAAAGTAGGTATTTATCAAATAACATACATAATTATGGAACTTATTTTAGAACTCTTTCCATAACTAAGTTCAATGTGTAAGACTTCAGGGGCTAGAGAGAGCATTTGGGGTACACACAAACTGATTCAACACCAGGCATCCCATTTGAGCCCCCAAATACTGCCAGAAGTAACTCCTTAATGCAGAACAGGACTAATCCCTGAGCATGGCTCTGGCTCCAACGCCAGATTTTTTATAATTAAAATATTGAGAATAGCTAGTTTCCATGAAATTTTAAAAGATTATTTAGAGAGATCCTAGAGTTATCCCCAGTTTACTCCAATGGAAGGGAACATTGGAGAAAACCTCTGGCAAAGTTTCATATAATGATTATTACAGAATCTTGACCAAGGCAGTTGCCGAGAAGTATGAGGGAATTCCCATTAACTTACACTCTGTTAATAACTCCATCTAGCTACTGCCAACAGGATAGAGCCATGAACCCAGGTCACACTGGGTTTTTATGCATTTGTTCTTGTGGGGTATGTGTGGGTGTCCTACAATGTATTCAGTAATCGGGACATTGCATTACAGGTTTTACAGCCAATTTACATTTCAGTTCCTGTTCTGACAACCTGGTCCCATCTAGTTACAACATTGGTCCAAACTATAAATTGCTCTTTCCGCTCGTATCTGTTCACTTCCTGTGATGATTTACTCAGGAGCCATGTTCCTAATTGACACTTCAATATCAAAAACCAAAATGTGACAGTGGCTCCCGGCATCACATTCAGCTTTCATTGATTTTATATATACTGATTAATAGGTGTGTTCCCTGTTTTTTATATTTAAGGATAATAATAGTTTTTTTAGTACTAGTTTGTAGATAGTAAGAAATCTCAGGGAGATTGTGGTACTACCAGGATAAGTATAAGTAAATGGCCCAAGAACAAAGTAAAAAAATGTAAGCCAAAATTTATTTATAAAATAAATTCTTTATATGAATCACTGAGAAAAAAAACAGTTACAAAGCTGTTCATGATTGAGTTTTAGTCATAACATGTACAACACCCTTCACCAGTACACATTTCCTATCATCCATGTTCCCAGATTCGCTCCCACTCTCCCCTCTTCTATTTCCTCTCCCTGCATCAATGGCAAACATTTCAACCCCCTTTCTCTCGCTCTCTCTGTCTCTCTCTCTCCCTTTTGTTCTTAGAAACTGTAAGGATGCAATGCATATCACTTTCTCTCCTTTCAGCACCCAATTCTTGTCCAGAGTGATCATTTCCAACTCTCATTGTCATAGTGGTCCCTTCTCTGCTCTCCCCTGCTATTTGTGGCAAGCTTCCTACCATGACTTGATCCCCTTGGCCCTAGTGACAGCATTTTCAACAGTCTGGCATCTGTTATTCAACCTTTCCATTCACTTGCCTTTAGACCCACGCTATTACAAAGGACTGCCTCTCACTTAGTTTATGCCAATGGATTGAGGGATGAGCTAGAATAAGACTTTATTCTGTCACTGAGAAAATGGGAAACTAAAATGTTGGCAAATATTAAATGGCAGTGTAAAAAAGGGCCAGTAATAAGTGAGTTATAAAGAAAAGGAAAAGTGGGGCTGGAGAGATAGCATGGAGGTGAGGCATTGGCCTTCCATGCAGAAGGTCAGTGATTCGAATCCCGGCATCCCATATGGTCCCCAAGCCTGCCAGGAGTGATTTCTGAGCATAGAGCCAGGAAGAACCCCTGAGCGCTGCTATGTGTGATGCAAAACAAAAGGAAGGAAGGAAGGAAGGAAGGAAGGAAGGAAGGAAGGAAGGAAGGAAGGAAGGAAGGAAGGAAGGAAGGAAGGAAGGAAAGAAAGAACGGAAAAGAGGTGATGCATTTAATTTCAAAGAACACTTGTATTCCAAGCTATAAAAAAGTGTTTTCACATGGTTGACCTTGGTTCATCCCTGACAAGAGACACCGTCCCCCAAGTCTTACCAGAAACTATCCCTGGACGGACACAGGAATCAGTAATAAGTCATATATATATATATCCTTCACCCTCCCCTAAATGGACACATTAGTTTATTGTGCTAATAAATCTATTTGGGGGTGGGGCCGGAGAGATAGCACCACGCTAGGGCGTTTGCCTTGCATGTGGTCTACCCAGGAGGGACCCGGTTCGATTCCCAGCATCTCATATAGTCCCCCAGCCTGCCAGGGGCAAGTTCTGAATGCAGAGCATGGTATAACCCCTGAGCACCACTGCGTGTGGCACAACAACCAATCAATGAATCAATCAATAAATAAAAATAAAGTTTAAAAAGTTATTTGGGGGTACTGCTTGCATATATTTATATACTTTGGGCACATCTTCCCCAAATCTGGGGAAATTACCTTCATGTCATGGCTTGGGATATGGACTTTATCTTCTGGAGAAACCCATATTCTTCCCTAAGCATGTGTCTTTATCTCTCTCCTTCCCTCCCCTTATTTCCCAAATAAACTTGTTTTACTTAAAACAAATTAACTTGGAACTACAATATCAGGGGAATAAAGAGATTGAGGTTCTAACACAGAAAAACATAAGCAGAAGTTCAACCCCTTGGCTCGTGTAGATGCCAAGACCTCCAGATACAGACGTCTGATTTTATCACTCAGGATACAGCAGAAATCTCCCACACAAAACCACCTAGGGGAGAGCAAATGAACCTGAAAGGAGTCTATAGTCAATCCCGTGACAATATATGACAAGGGTGGAGAAACCCTGTATCTCTTAGCCAAAGGAAATTCCTTTCGAATGACCCCAATATTTACTGTG
>PVKC010018676.1:0-19505 GCA_004027635.1 Crocidura indochinensis
GGCGTTTACCTTTCATGCAAAAGGTCATCGGTTCGAATCCCGGTGCCCCATATGGTCCCCCGTGCCTGCCAGGAGCAATTTTTGAGCATGGAGCCAGGAGTAACCCCTGAGCACTGAGGGTGTGACCCAAAAACCAAAACAAACAAAAAAAAACAAACAAACAAAAAAAAGAAGTATAAAAAGGCAAAACAAAAAGTTTATTGGAGTGGATTTCAATGATCAGGGATTACTCCCAGATCTGCACAGGGAAAAAATGACAGCAAGGAATCAATCCAAGATCATCTTTGTGCAAAGCAAAAGCCTTACAAACCTGTACTGTATTTTCAGCACCCATTTTTAGACATTAAATTTCTAGAGAAATATTGAAGAGATTACAGGAGAGAATCCAAGTCTAAGATATGTCTCAATAAATCTAACTGCTTTATAGGATATGATTAGTCAAAATTTCAGTAGAAAATGTACTACTACAGATTCCAACATTCTTCCCAAATAAAAAAACTTGAAATTATTTCTGAAAGGGAGATATATATTGGAAGGTAGGTGATCGAGGATGACAGAATACCTTGATTTAGAAGCTGAATTAATCAAAAATTCAAGTTTTCTGAAGCTTCTTTGGTCCTCTGTATGTTTTAGACAAGTGAATAATTTCTAAATTCATTGACAAAAAAGTAAAGCAGACTGAGAAAGCATATACATTTCATAGATAACTAATATGAAAATACAGAAACTTAAAAGGTAAGTAGGTTAAAGCATACATAACATGGTGAGACTTCTGACATCATTCCTCAAGACCGCACCTCCCGTGACAAGCAACAAATTTGTAGTAAGCAGGACTGTGAGGGAACCAACATGCACAGAAGCATTTTCTGCTTGAACAGAGACCAGTTACAGATTTGGGAGGTAAAAACAATAGTTCTGTCACACATGATTTAAATTGTAACTATCAGTGACGGTTTTCCTTCCATCGCAGCAACTGTAGTATCATATAGTGCAGTGACTGATCGAATGTAGATAGAAATATCCATAAAACTGATCATAGGCATGGAATAAGAAACTATTGCTTTGAACCCTAGGATAGGAAGTGTATTTGTAGGGTGGTGATTAATGAATTGTATTAAGTTATACATTGTGTTTATCCACCCACTTGCCTATTCTCCAGGTGAAAAACAGCTTATTTTAATGAATTTTTCCATAATATCTTATTTTGTAAGATAATGGAGAATTTTTTCTTTAGTTTTTTTTTGTATTGACTAAGAATTGCAACTCAAATAAAATCCAAGTAATAAAATATATCAAAATATTTATATAGTGTCAATATATGGGATCAAAATATCTACTTCAATTTCACATTTTGTTTACTTTCTGATATCATCATTGTTTTTTCTAAATATAAGCAGTGTGTAGATAAATCTGTTGGCCAGTTTTTCTACTGTATATGTCAGTCAGAGTGATTTTAGAAAACAATTCATTTCAAATTTACTTCTGTATTACTTCCATCTGCATGACACACTTACTCTTGCCTGTACAAAAAATAACCATTATCTCCATCTCTAAAATTATAATTCTCTTTATTCTTGACCAGGACCTGGAATACCAGAATATTCAACCTTTTATCTTCATATATTAAGTATTATGTACAAAAAGTTCAGGTAGCAGACTTATACTGAATATTTTTTCCATGAAATTGTAAAGGGTTCAAATGTCTTACATCTACAAAGCTTCTTATATAAAAATGCTTTAGTTGGCAACCAACTCCCCTGCGGACTCATGCTGTGTGGCCCTCCCTACCAACTCCCTCTATCGTGGACTGTTACTTGAAACAGGACTTAGCTCTAAAAGTATCCTCAATGCAAGAACTCTTCCAAGACCCCCCTGCCGCAAATTTTTTGCCAATCTCAAGAAGGTCAGGGGCTGTGATGGAAAGGTGCCTGGGAACCCACACACCACAAAAAAATCCCAAAAGACAATGGGGAAACCTATACTTCCAACATAAGTATAACCTATATTACACCACCTCTTTACCTGTTTTCCCCCAAAAGTAAGGTAGTCTCTTGCATCAATTTGTTCCTTTAATTACTTTGTTAATTCATTTTTTTAAAATTGTTTGTTCTACATATACATATGCGAGTACATATATTTTTATTCCTATTTTTATCTTTTTGGTGTGTGTGACCTGTTTCTGTTTTCTTCTCTGTCAACCCCCAAATGCACCAACAATATAATGTAGCACTATTTCTCCCTGCAAAGGCACACTAAAAAAGGGGAAATCTTACATATAAAAAAGAGCCCTTATCTACTAGGGATAAGAACTCATACTTGTTTACAATGCAGAGATATCTCCCACCTTGAAAATATGTCATGCAGACCCAACTTAGACCTCAGGTGATTAGACACCATCCGTCCAACCTTGAACCCTGGAACCCAGACATAGAATAGACACAGTTCTTCACAACAGCTACAGGAAACAAATCCCATCAGGGACATACTGAATACTACTCAGCCACCAACAAGTTCCAGCTCTAATATGATATCCTGACCACGAGGAAAATGGGAAAACTTGACTTAAGAGCAGGTTATCCTACCTCACCAGCTAATGATAAGACAAAATCAGAAGACTTGTCACCCTTTTGTTGGTCCAAAAGCCAACATAGCGATTTACAGATGACTGGCCGCTAGAACCATGACCGGACTGCATATATCTTGGGACCAATAAAAAAGCCCTAGTCTAGGTTTTGAACTACGACCTGCACAACAACCATGATCCCCAGTTCTAAAGGTCTGGCAGAGACAATTGCAACAGAATGGGGCTTCTGGAAACACAATGAAAGATGTTATCCTAGGTTCCATCCTAAGATCAGGGCAAAGATCAAGACCACCAACCACAGATGATGGATTAAAAAGACACTGAGGGAACAGAATTTCTAGAACCACAAAGACTTCATCATAAGTCCCTCTCTTGGACCTGTGCAGATATTGGATCTCTAGATACAGAGGTCTAATTCTATCACCCAGGATAGAGCAGAAGTCTTCCAAACACCACGAAAGCACCACATGGAGAGTAAATGAACCTGAACGGAGTCTATAGTTAATCCCATGACAATATACTCCAAGGGTGGAGAACCCCATATTTCTTAGGCCATATTTTTCGAATGACCCCAATATACTGTGCCAATGCAGGAGAGGGAAAAAAGGGCAAAAAGCACAAAACATTATTTTTATTTTTGATATGTTATTTTTTATCTTCATTTATTATTATTATTATTTTATTTTTACTTACCTATCTACTTTTTGTCGATTTCTTTGTTTTGGTGTGGTTATTGAAGTTGTTGTCCCCATTTATATTTTTTTTTCTTCTTTTCTTATCTTTCTTTATGTGCTCTGCATGTCTTTTATCCCAAGACCATGGCTTTTTTTGTGATGCTTATCGTTATTGTTGGAGTGCTCACTGGATATTTGACACTTCTTTTTGTACTGTTGAGGTGTTTCACCTTCTTTTTCTCCTTTGTATCTCAAACAGATGATGAGAGCCTCTAGAAGAATTCTGCCCATTTTTGGTGTATTAGACTTTTATCCCAGTTTATTGCTTTTCTCTTCTTTAAACAAAACCACATAACTTGAACTATCTAGTCCTGCCTCCCAGTTAGAGGGGGAAATAAGGAAGGCACCAAGACCAAGACTACTACGTAGTAAGTTAGGTACAGAGGGGACCACATATTCTTGCAGCCTCAGGGGTGAGGGAGGAGGATATGGGAGGTAGGACGTAAACAGAAGTGTAGGGAGGACAAATAGGTGATGGGAATCCCCCCTGATTTTGTGTAAATATGTATCTAAAATATTATTGTCAACAATAAGTACAGTAAACCACTATGATCAAATTAAAAATTATATTAAAAAAACTTGCAGATCTCATCTGACATTTTCAAATCATCAAATGTGACATCAAATGAGTCAATTTATCAATTAGTATTTTAGTTAGTGTCTATACTTTGTAATGACACCAAATTCATCACAATTATTCAAATATTCTGGCATAAAAATGCTTTAGTTAAAATATAAATGAGTTTCAGTTTAATTTAGTGTGACATTCTTTCTAAAAATACACTAGCTTTCCTTTTCACATAAAACACCTTATCATTTTCTTTTGCAGTCTAAGTGTATATTTACTAGCTACATATCTAATTACATTATTCATAAGAAGTTGAGAAATAAATATTATTCAAAATAAAAAATCAGAACCCAATAAAACAGTAACATGTTATTACATTTAAGACCCCAAATTGTGGATTATTGCATAACAGCTTAGCCATTGAAATTATTTATGTTACATTCAAGGTGTTATTATTTCTAAATATTATTTTATCTTTTGGGGTATAACCAGTCAGTGGTTTGGGGGAACTACTCTTGACGCTGCTCAGAGGTCACTTATGGAGGTGCTCAGAGTCCATATATAGTCCCAAGTATCGAACAATTGACATTGTATGCGAGACAAAAGTCTTAACACTGTTCAATAAACACCACCACTCAAAATATTATATTTTATACTTTAAAATGTAATATATATTCTTCCTATAACAAACTTCTGATTCTGTTCCAGTTTTTCTTTCAGATTCACAAGTGTAAAACAAAAATTATATATATAGTAAGAAAATCTAATTATGCTGAATATGTGATAATTTAATAAATGATCAAAAATAATTATGTTTGATTACTATAATAATCATTGTTAGAGAAGCCAAAATCTCAAGTGAGGAACTAAATGAAAAGGGAAATTTTATATCATCTTAATTTTCACTCTCTATTAATTTATAGAATAGAAATAACTGCTATTTGAAACAAAATTATAACTAAAGTTATTTATAAAAGGACAAATAATCACATTGAAATGGTTTTTAATTTCTCAGTATTAAATGGGAACACAGTATCTTTGTATAAATATGTATGCACAAATATGAAGTTCGAATGCATGTAACTCTACATTACTTATTGTTTATATGTATCTTATTTTGTTTTTGAAATGGTTATGTAAATATTAAAAAATTACTTTGCCTTAAAATCAAATAGAATATCTCATAAGAGATAGTAAGATTCTTTTAGTATTATTTTTCTTTGTAGTCACTACTTTTTTCTTTAATGTTTATCATTAAGCTTTTCATTTTATTTTAAATCTTGATGTAATCACTATGATTAGTATTATTTTTATATGTTATGTATTATGTAAGGGAGGCCTACATCCAAAAGTAATGCTCAATGGCTGATTTATTAATACATTATGACTTTACAGTTTCAAGACATAGTTTTGGCACAAAACTATATATATAATATAAAAGTCTAATATATATATTAGACTTTAACTCCTGAAAGTGTTCTCTTAGTAACTAAATTCCAGTTAATTCACATATATATGTATATATATATATATTATATATATATGCTGATGGCTAGAATTTTGGCTTCCACACTTCACTGAAAACATACAAATGACCTTCTTGCAATAACTAATGGAAATTTCTCTGCAAAACACAAAATATAAGAACATTGTCCTGCAGGCAAGTTGACTCTGAAATTTGTATTCTACACTGATAGAACAGCTATAAGATTATTCTTTTGCAGAACACGGTCACTGGTTTGAGAATGAAATATGTTAACTTCTGACATATCACCAAGATATCCATTCAGAGTCAAATAAAGGTACTCTCCATTTCCTGGGAGTGAGATAGCTGAAAGTTCTCAGCTCTCGGCTTTCTGAGTCCTGATTTAAAGACAGGAGCTTCACCCAATGTCAAATTTCTTCTCCAGGGACTAATTTCACTCAAGAATAGAAATTATACACATGGAAACTCAATTCTCTTATCCCTGATTGAGAGTATACCTGAAGAATTCTAGAAATAATCTCTTAAACTTTCTACCAATCAATCTTTCCCTATAGCCTCTCTTTCCAGAAAAGACTGTTAATAAGTTGGCTTCTAAGAACAGTTTGAATAGGCTTATAGTGAGACGGAATTCTGCAGCTAGTTGTTGTTAGATACCTGTTAATTGAGAGCTTCATAACTATAAAGACAGGGATTAACCCCTATAACAATTTTGAAAGGTTCTATGCAACTTCCACTGTAGTAAAATACTGCAGACAGGCCAGAAAGATATTATTAGGTTCAAGATACTTGTCTTGCACAAAGTCAACATGATAAAATTTCTGCCAATTTTATATGGTCCCTGAGCACCACCAATAATAATCCCTGAGCACAGAGACAAAAGTAAACCCTGTGCATGACAGGTGTAGCCCCATTGCAAATAAATAACTAAACAGATAGAGCCAATGCAATGATGTTTTGGACAAAGATAATTAAAAGGCTATCTATGATTATGGAAATTCTATGGTAGAGGAAAGTGTTCAACCAGGAGGAGGTAGTACTGAAGTTGAAGCATTATATCTGAAATACTTTTCAGTAGCAGCACTGTAAACTACAGTATAAAATATATAAATATATATAATATATAAATATATATACTCCCGGTTCTACATTCAAAAATCACTCCTGGCAGACTCAGGGGACCCTATGGGATGCTGGGGATCAAACCAGGGTCCATCCCAGATCAGCCACATGCAAGGCAGACAGTTAGTGAGCTCTTGTTGCAAGCACATCATTCTGTCACTTCATTTGCTTTTGAATATTAAGTGGCTTCAGCTATACACTGGCATCTATACTGGTATGTCCCTATGGGAATGACAATATTAAATAAATAAAGTTGTCATGTGCCTTCATTACTTCAGCCAGATAGTCCAGGAATTCAAATTACTATTGCTGATACTATGGTTTTTCTGTCTGATTATGTCTGCCAGATCCCCCTGAAGTACCCCCGGAAGTATGAGACAATCTAGGATATGGTACCCACAGTCACTCCAAAAATGTTCAGGTTATATAAACCCTAATCCCAGCAAATCTAGAGTTTGTATGTTTGTTTAAGTGAACAAGATAGACGTTTCACGTGCTCCACTGACTGGGGAAAAAATATTTACTGAAATATGGGACCAGAGACACATAAGTTAGTGCATTGCTTTTGGCTCTTTTATTCTCTTCAAGTAGTCTTTCTCTTTTTGCAGAACCTATTGTTACATTGACTTTTTGTTGGAAAGGCCAGGGTCTTTGTCCAAATCTGAATCAAATTTATATATAGAAAAGTGTGTTGCCTTTAGAATTAGTAAACTAGAGGAATGCAGATTTTACTCTCACAAAAATTAAGATGGTTTTATACTATGCTTTCTCTCTTTTTATATTTTAATGAGTGACATATAAGTAAATTCCCCTTGGATTTTGTCCAAACTGGCAAGAAAATTCATTAAAAATAAAAACATTACTGTTCATAATACCATATCAAAAAGATTGATTTGTGCAACATTTATTATAGGCTAAAGAAATGTTAAAGGTGTATAGTCCATACAACTGCCTCAGGTAAAACACTGCCAGAATCATTCATCCAGCCTACAATAAATTTAGCTAGCATACGTTTAAAAAAATGTTGATTTGCCATTATTTTTTAAGTATAACTCTTCTAAAATTAAGTTTAGCTAAAAAGTGTAACGTCTTTTTGAAAATTAAATTGCATGCAATTTTTTAAAAAACTGCTATTATTTTGGAACAATAATTAAAGTAAAATGACATTTCTTAATAGTACAAAATAGATATATTTTAAATTTTTTAAAGTATATGTCAATTATTAAACACACTCAAAATATTGAGTCTTGAAAAAATACATCTCTGCTCTTCTACCATACCAAGCACTAATTACACCAGTTATAAAATAACACTTCTCAAATCTTGGTAAAGATTACTTTATTATCTATATGTATGGATTATCTATTTTATATATCTCAAGTTATTCAAAGACTGTACTACAGGTATTTTTATATTTTATTGGTGTATTTAACTGATGTGTTTCATTCAGCAAAATGATTCAAATATTATGTTCAGCATTTAAATTAATTAAAATCATGATAGTTTCAGAAACACATTATGTTTTATTATATAGATAAATGCATCAAATGTAGAATCTTTTCTAACAAAATTTATTTTCCTGATTATCTTGCCACTACAGGCTTTTAATAGAGGCAAAATTTCATATACAAATCATTAGAAAAACTTTTATACTCTAAGAATATATGCAGAACTAATAGTTTTATTGTTTTCCTATGTATGCATAGGATTTTGTTATTTATACAAAACTAGTTATTTAAATAGTCTATATTGTTTATTTACTGATCATATATTTATATATTTACATATTGTCTACTATAAATAACTAACTGCATATACCATTACTTAGAGAACACAATCTTTAAAGAGAAATTAGTCATTTCAGGATACTGTTCGTTTAAATAATAATATTTTATTTAACAAAATCACCTTTCTATGTTAATCTATAAATACACATTTGTGATTGTATCTATGAGAAAATATTGAAATAATTTATGATAAATGTACCATATATAGGAAATAGATATGTTCATCAAATTAACTACAAGTTTTGTTACAAATCAGGCCATTTTCTATCCAGTTATGTTATGCCATTTGAAAAATTTCATGCTAAGCATCTTGTAATATAGGATGATAAAATTTGGACAACTTAAATTAGAAGATCCTCAATTTATAAACTGAAACATATATCTGAATTTATCTTTTTATAAAATTAGGTATAAATAAAATATATTTATAAAATTAAAGCATCATTTCTGAATAACTGGATATAATTTGTAAAAGTATACAATAGAAATGTATTTTTGTTAACATTTTATGTAGCAAAAATGATTGAAACATTCTTTATGTGATTTCATTTATTTATTTTGTGTAAAGGTGAAGTATAAGATTATAATTTAATATTTAACTCTGATCAAACAAATGAATTTAAAGATTAATCAGTACAAACATGATAACTTCCAATTTATTTGAAATTATTGAAGGCAATATAATAAGAAAATGACTCACTGTAATTATATACAAATTACTGAACTCATAGTCCATAGAATATTATCAACTCAACCTATCATGTTCAGATATTTTACATGACAAAGAAACATTAATAATTTCTTTCAAGCATGTTATATTTGTCATTCTAAACTCAAGATTAAGGAGTTAATTGTATTTGTACAGTAATGAATATTAAAATTTGCTTAAGTATATTAAAAAACTAAAATAAGAACTATATTACTTAAGTTTTTGCTACCTTATATTTTTCTGATAGAAAAGAAAATATGTATTATTCGAGATGCTTACTGATATTTTATTGGTAAATTCAGTACATTACCCAAATTTATTCATTTAATCCACTCATAATTTGATATCATAGTCACAAATTGGAATAAAGATATTAATTATAAATACATTTAAAATAGTAGAATCTGCCTTAATAACATTAGTATATTTACATAGTTAATGATATTAATCTCAATTTCCTGAGATTATGCACTTTAATTTATAGAATATAAATTATTTAGGAGGATAGTAATTATATTTAGCATTATCTTTCAAAATTATTTTAAGTTTATGTAATTAAGTTTTTTCTCTTATAAACCATGATCTAGGATATGTTCCCGTTTATCTGTGAAATTTATTAGATGATCAAATATTTTAAATAAAACCATGTTTGCAACAATATATGCCTTCATATGCAGAAATAAAACTAAGCCTCAGATATCCATTACCTTGTAGTAAGTTTTATCTTCTTTGCTTGTTCTTTTTTTCAGTGTTGAAAAAAATGATGATATAATGGAGTTCATCATCAACCTAAATCAACTAATAGATGGAAGTCAATGACAGAAAAATAATGTATCACAAAGTTCTGAGTGTGGTATTACCTTAATGCAAAAAATAAATTGCATTGTAGTTTTCAATTTCAATAATGTTGGTTATGATTTCTCTGAGTAAGCATAACTTCGTTTAGTACCTTTGGTTTATAGCAGAAGCCAGACAATTGCTGTCAACTTAACGCAGTCATTGAATCTTCCTCTCTGCAACTAACATCCTAGCCATTCTTAAGTTGATACTTACATCTCAGCTTTCAGAAAATGAATGATCACATCTTTATATGCTTTCTCTCTGGTTTTATAAAATAGACTGAATCGCTTAATAGGTCTTATTCTGCCCTTTGAATTCCTGGTCTGAATTCTCTGTTGATCTGTCTAAGAGTCTTAAAAATAAATTCTTCATGAAGTCATAGCCTGAATTTCTCTTTGAGTTTTTATACAAATGTTACAATGCCCTAATATATAAAGTTAATTCTAAACATTGCATATATTTTTACCCTTTTAGGTAGCTTTCTACTTTAATGGTTTCTTATCAATATTATTATGACATTTCAGAGTCAGGCAGATAACATAAAAATGTTAGAAAAATATATTAAATTTGTCTATCATACCTCTTTGAACACATAAATAACACTTAATTTTTAGTAAAATAAAAATAAACAGGTTTCAGGCTCTAGAAATAGTCATCTCTGTTTTATCTGGGACCCTAAGGTTCCTCACATGATCAAATAGCAATTGAGGAGAAAAAGATGTATAAATAAATGATTTTATGATCTTATGCATTTAATATCAATATATAAAATTAATTTGTAATGATATAGTCAAGCAATGAACAAAGCCTAATGTAAAATAATAGAGTTCTTAAAATAAAATTATGGAAACCTATATTTTGAATCTTAGGAATCTAAATATTCTAGCTACATCACAAAAAATTTATTTATTTGTTTTTATAAGTCTTCATTGTATGCTTCTAAAATCTGATAGATAACATATTGTCCAAGTAATTGGAAATAAATACTATAAACAAAGGCCTCTTTTGGCATGTAAAAGAGTCTAGATAACACTAAATTATCATAGACTCCTTGATTATAATTTTATAAATAATCTTTGTGAACTGTATTATAGATTAAATAAGACAAATCAACAGATATTAGTATGTATATTCTTTATCAAACCAGTAGTCTGTCAATATCATTTCAGAAGAAACAATTATTTACATTTAATTTATTAAAGCCCTTATCTAATAAAATACATATATATTAAAAATTTCTTTAATTCTTTTTAGTTTGATCCTTTACTATAATTGATGAATGACTATGATTAAAGTATAAATGTTTCACCTGTAAATTTTGAAGCTAA
Source organism: Crocidura indochinensis (assembly GCA_004027635.1). Lineage (NCBI taxonomy): Eukaryota > Metazoa > Chordata > Mammalia > Eulipotyphla > Soricidae > Crocidura > Crocidura indochinensis. Next base: position 11,156 of record PVKC010018676.1, read on the forward strand.
CTTTCCTTGCACTTTTAATTATATTAATGGTATTAGGATTGTGTTACTATTTAATTATAACATAATAATAAAACAATTATAAATATGCACGATATATATGTTTACCTTATTTTAATTTATTTTCTATTTTAGGGTCATATATGGCAGTGATCAGGGGAAATTCTTGGGACTGTGGTCCTTTTAGGTACTGAATATCAAACATGGGTTAACTGCAGATATGCTTATGTCCTATCTTCTGGTCAAATATAAAATAAAATTGTTAAAAAAAAAAGTGAGTTGCTATAGCAATAGCACAGCGGTAGGGTGTTTGCCTTGCGTGCTGCTGACCCAGGATGGACCTGGGTTGATACTCAGCGTCACATATGATACTCCAAGCCAGAAGCGCATAGCCAGGAGTAACCCCTGAGCATCACTGCGTGTTGCCTTAAAAAGAAAAGGAAAGAAAAGAGAGAGATAAAGAGAAAGAGAAAATAACTAGAAAATAATAAAATTGATAGTGATAAAAGAAAGGTAAAAAAGATAGATGATCGCGGGGTTGGAGCAGTGGTTCAGGGTGGAAGGTGTCTGCCATGAGCGAGCTAGCCTAGAAGGGACTGTGGTTCAATCCTCAGGAGTCCCATATGGTCCCCCAAGTCAGGGGCGATTTCTGAGTCTATAGCCAGGAATAACCTCTGAACGTCACAGGGTATGGCCCAAACACCAAAAGAAAACAAAACAAAACGAAAACCCCAAAACAAAACAAACAAAAACAAAACAGATAGATCACATTTATAATAAAAAAACTATGATATTTAATTCTGTTTTACACAAATGACTGCTTACAAGTTCTAGTGTACTTTTAAGGAAAACATCTTTATGAGATAAATATTGGAAAACTCTGTATATAACTTCTGAGAAATTTCATTTATGTGATTTTTTTAAATGAATTCTATAGGCTATTGGCTTTCATCCAGACATTTTCAGTTAAATCTTTTCTTTTTGGGTGTGTGGTTTGAGTCACATTTACCACCCTCAGGGATTACTCTTGGCCCTGCTCTCAGTAATTACTCCTGGCAGGCTCAAGGAATTGGAATGTTGGGGTTGAATCTGGTTGGCCATGTGCAAGGCAAATGACTTACTCTCTGTACTATTACTCCAGTGCCTTCCCAGTTAAAAATTACATAGTAAAATTAAATACACATAGGAAAAACACATTTTTAAGATCTTTTGTTGGTATTCTAAGTTCACTAATGTCTTTCATTGATGTCCGGTCACTGATACCTTTCATACTTTCTTTCTCATTAGGTCATGTTTATATTATTAGTCATACTTTCATTACTAATTTAATCTTTATTCTTAAATTTTTAGCTTTGTCTTTCTTTTTTTCTTTTTTTAATTATATTTTTTATTTAAACACCATGATTACAAACATGATTGTAGTTGGGTTTCATCATAAAAAGAACACCTCCCCTTCACCAGTACAACATTCCCAATATTAATGCCCCCATTTTCCTCCCCCTGCTTTTAAATTCTTAATAATCTGTACATTTGAAGAATATCTGTAAAAATATATTTCTCAGACATGTATTTGCCAATGTCAATTGAAATAAATTTTAGTCAATTTATACGATTTTGTCTTTTCACTTTTACATAGAAAGTAGGAATATTCTTTATAAAAGTTCCCACCATTGCCCTACTAACTATATTTTTATTAATAATTTTTATTTTGACCAAAGTGGATTATAAATCATTCACAGTAGTTTTATATTTCTAAACTAACTTCATAATATTTCTTCCTAGTTTTACTATTACTGAAGCTCTCAGTCTCCAGTTTTAACAATGACTCATCTAAGATAAAAATTCAGAAGACCTATTAATATATTGATATATTAATTTTCATCACCACCTATATCTTAAGTTATTCATAAAAATTTCATTTTACTTATAGAAAATCTGCCACCAAATTAATGTTGATTCATGGTTTTAATAAAAGGACAGGTTACTATTGTCTAAATTAGGCAGTTAGGGTTGGGAAGATATTACAGAGAGTTAAGCAATGAATTTGCATGCATTCAACTCCAGTTCTATCATAACAATGCATATGGTTCCCTAAATTTTGCCAGATCTGACCTTTAAGATAACCGTAACAACTGAGTGTTACTCCCACTTCTCAAATTATATACAAATATTAGGCAGTTAGTTATCTCCATCATAGCATGGGGATGGGGGAATGAGTTTTCTTCATGTGTCAAAACATCTGTTTAGTCACTCAGAAAGCAGATGCCCTCTTGGAAAGTTAAAACGTACTGTTAATACTGAAGTACAAGAGGAAATATAGCAAAAATTGACGTTGAAGATGTTCAATAATGCAGACTGGTAAAAGAAAGATATTTGGATATACATGTTTTGCTATCTTAAGTAACACAGATGAATATCGAAGATTTATCAAGAAGAAACATATTTTTCTCAGATACATTAGGTGACTTCCTTTATAATGTGGCAAGTACTGTGTAAGATATTAGGAGTCAAGAGTGTTTTATAGGAAAATATCCTAAAATAAAAGGATTTATACTCTAAAACAATGATCTGTACTTTAACGAATTCCTACCAACATTTTGTTGTTTTGGTTTGGTTTTTGGTTCACACCAGGTGATGCTCAGAGGTTACTCCTGGCTATGTGCTCAGAAATCGCTCCTGGCTTGGGGACCCTATAGGCTAGTGTGCAAGGCAGACAGACGACTTACTGCTTAGCGCCACCGTTCTGACCCCCCCCCACCAACTTTTTGATTTTTACTTTTAACCTATATACTATTACCTATGTACAACAAGGAGCGATAACAGATATCACCTTCATTTGCCTAATCTGTACTCTGGCAATCCCTGTGTTCCAATTGTTGTAATAATGCATGTATGGAACTACCATTAATGATATTGTAAATTTGAGTACCTCAATAAAAAATAGGAAAAATATTGTGTGTCTGTGTATATTTTATTGAATCATCCACTTTTACTTTTAAGCCCTCTCCCAACTTCAATTTTAATGTCAATAGTATGAAAATAATATCCAGCTTTTTGGATTATGAACCCAATGATCATGAATGTCAATGGTGTCTCATAGAGAAAAGCTGTTTCATTTTTTCGTACTCATATTCTCTATATATATCCCAGAAAGTTCTCTTCTCAAGAGGAACAGTGGTAGCAAACTCTATTTTATTACTCTAAAACCTTATTAAATTATGATAAAAATTTTTATGATAAAATTCTTATTATAGCTTGTTTTAAAGAAATAAAACAAGACAATAGAAGAAAATGTGCCTTATTTTAAGAGGAGAACCTAAGTAGATTACATGCTGCCTATTCAAAATTGAAAAAAATAATCATTCTCGAAATACTTATTGAGAAATTAATACAGACAAGCTATTTTTCTAAGTCCTAGATTTCTGGACTAAAATATTTGTTTTATCATTATTTATTTAATCCTGATATACAATTAGTAATATAACAACACAGTTATTAACATAAATCCTACAAAAAGTATTCTGAGAAAAATTCAAGCCATTAAATCATAACAGGGAAAAACCTGACAAATCTGAGAAAACAGCAGTTGTGTGTAAATGGTCCAAGATTACAAAAGATGGAAGCTGCAGTGATAACAGGTAGGTCGCTTGCCCTGTGGATGGCTTACAGGGATTCTATCCCAGAACTCTAAAATATCCACAAGTTTCAGCAGAACTAAACCCCCAGCACAGAGACTGGGGTAAATCCTGAGACCTTCTGGGTGTGGACCAAAAAGCAAGCAAACTAAACTTTAGAAATGATGAAGACAAAATTGTAAGATGTTATTATATGACGGATTTAGAAGACAGAGAAAGTGCAGGAGTAAGAATTTTTAAAACATTTATACTGCTTTATCAGACTATTCACTACGCATCACTGAATATTGTAAATGATATAATGAGTTATTAAGTATATATGCAGCTCTACTTTTGGTACACAAAAAGTTTGGCCTTCCAAGTTTTTTTCTCTAATGTACTTGCATTTGTGGTCAAAAACAAATTGCTTTTAAAGTGCTTTTTCTTTGGTACCTGCAGTACTACAAATAATGAATCCTATTTTTAACATATATTTTAAGGGTTCAAAATAAGTCAGTAATATTGCCCTTCAAGAAAGAAAATATATGAAAAGTTAAATATTTCTATGCTTCAAATTTTAAATAATTCTTTATGTTGGATTTATTTACTTTGGCAGGAGGGAAAGGAATAAACAATCTATTTAAAGGCACACACCACACACACACACACACACACACACACACACATAGTCTGCCTGCTTTGAAATGCCTTTTCTTCTTCTTATAAGTCATTTAGGAAAAGTATGAGCTTTAACATTATTAATTTAAACAATTTTAACTTGTGTTTTACTTCTTTGAATATGTTCATATCTAAGTTCCTAGATAATATACATTTGTATAAGTATAATGGATCATTGTAGACTTTAAATTTACCTTTAAGAAATCATTAGGAGATAAATATCATCTTTCCCCATCTCACAAAAGGCAATTTTTTTCTAGTCCTTGGATAATAAATAAGATACGATATAGAATTTAGATATTTTTAGAAGTTTCAGGTTTCCAATGATTTGAATTAAATAGAATAAAAATCATTTTTCTAATGGAAAACAGAAAAGGTGACTAATTTGATAATTTTTCAATTATAACAGAAATAACACACAAAGTCAATTTTTGCAAATTCCAAATCCCCGGCCTTTATTATTTTGGATAATGATGATGATGATGTTTGCTTACCTTTGCTTTTGCTATTTTTTATCTTTCTCTTTTCATTTTTATTGATACAAGGGCTTGGCTAAGTTAAAATCAAGTCTAGACTTATTGATTGCAACTTGCCATTTAAATGTATATTCTGTTACATAGTAATAACAGGAAAGCATTCTGATATATTTGCATGAAGGGTGTCATATGTAGTAAATGTAAGTGATGGATGGATTATGTACTACATTTTTAAAAGTATCAGCTAACTACTTACTAAACCACTTAAAATATTTTTTAAATCTTGGGATCTGGGGAGACAAGGAAGATTGGAGAAAAACAAACACCATATTGATTATTTTTAAAAGTTAAAAAAGAGGGAACTCAAATAACTTGAAAGAATGACATCAATACTTAATAAAAATAATGGACCAGATATGCAGAGAGGAAATGTTAAGTCCAAAGGCAATAAAATCAAGAACAATAAAAATGATTTTTCAAGTGAAAACTATGACAGATTATCAATATTAATCCCAAATAGAGGGGTTGGAGTGATCATATAACATGTAGGGCACTTGCTTTCTATGCATCCAACCTTGGTTTCATCCTGGAATACCTTCTGAGCACTTCTCAGAGTGATCCCTGAGCACCACTGGATGTAGACCCCCCAAATTAAAATTTTTTTTAAAAATAAGGAGTATAAGAAAAATCAATATGATTCCTAATTAATACATTCATAGGTCATAGAAACCTGCAATTTATTAACAAGCAATGTGAAAGTCATATTCAAGTTTATCTTTCCTAATAACCAATATTTCTTGTTTAAAACTTTTGTCTAATTCTATGTGCAACTGGACTTATAAAATTTTAAGTAAGCTAAAGAGTTGTTGAAATATAGTACATAAAAATAGTATGCATAATATAATGTTAAATGCAAATATAGGCTTCTTAATAAATCCTAAATTTACAGACAAAAATGTATGAGATATTATGATTTGAATGTAGAACTTTGTAAAACTAACTTTAAATAATTGCTTAAATTTTGATCCTTCTGCTTTTATAAATACAGAAGCATTTATGGAATATGTAAGTTTCTGTCTCTGTAGGATGTTAAGTAACTGTGGTTGATGTCCCAAACATAAAATTTGTTGTTGTTGTTGTTGTTGGCCTCCTGTTGTACAAACCATAAAATTGTCATTGAGTTGATCTGATGATTCTCTTTATATAAAATTATACATACAAAATTCATATAATTATTTTGTACTAGCCAAAGAGATAGTTTATTAGGTAGAGTGCTTGCCTTTCACACAACCCAGCTGTGATCTATTCTCAGTATCCCATATGGTTTCCCAATAACTGCTAGGAGTAATTTCTAAGTGCAGAGGCAAGAATAAACCATAGGTATCACCAGGTTTTACCCCAAAACAACAATAAAATGTAAAATACTTTCTGAAATTTTCACAATATTATATTTAAGTGTCTAAATCATAATAAAGTGTTGTTATTTTGCAAGTAGTATAGTTTTGGAAGATACCTGGTAGTACTATGAGGTGATGTCTTACTTTGTAAGAGACACCCAATGGTCCATGCAACTGCCTCAGGGAAAACACTGCCTTATTCTCCATGCAATTTCACTGTCCCTTCTTTTCTAAATATTTATGGAAATTATGAAATGGGCAAAGGATCTGAAACAAAAACAAAATAAGTAGTCAAAGTAGTATTTAGTAAACTGAAAATGTGCCTTGGTTTTGGGCATATTTAATTGTTTTATTTAAATATGCTTATTTCTTTAAAAAGGTATTTATTAAATATATTTTATATATACCTATTATGTAAATATTTACTTTAATTATTATAGCAGATTGACTAACCTCTTGCTTTTACAGATAATATGTAATTTAATTTCCACATTAGACCAGCTCAATGACAATTCGATGGATTTTATAACAGGAGGCCAGCAACAACAAATTTCATGTTTGGGACATAAACCAGTTACTTAACATTCTACAGAGATAGAATCTTATATATTCCATATTTCTTCTCTTTGGTGTTTTTACTATTTTGTTACATCCTATATATGTTATGTTTACATGCTCTATGAAAATGAGGACCAGGGGCGTCAATATTCTGACCAGGTATCCCCTTAGGCAAATAATGGTTTGTAAAATGACCACTTTGAGTTCTTAATTATCTCAACTATCCCTTATTATTTTCCTTGTAATAGAATCATTACAAGTCAGAGATATAAGGCAGGATAAGGCAGGCTACACATGGTTTAGATTTATATACATGTACTTTTTCTAGGAATTATAAAAATCACAAAAGATTTATTTTGAAATAAGAATATGATGAAATATATATGCATAAATATTTTACTACTTCAAGTTCATCCTCTTCTCTTCCAAATGGTCTACAATTTTAACATTTTTCTTCCTACTATTTTCTCAGCAATTTCAATTTCAATTAAACAAACTACTCGTGGTGTGTACCTATTGGGATGATAGTATTGAAAATTTGGAATTGTTGAAGGGATGCATTGTGGCCATTTATATAGAAATGTCAGGTTCTGTGACTAATATTACAATGTTTGTGAGGTGTGGTTTCAGCAGTCATGACTTCCCTAAGTGAAAGGTCATGATCATCCCTTTATATTGTTACTTTTGAGTTAGACATAAGTTCATTCTCTTAAGAGAGAGATCTTACTTAGCCACCTTTTTATGTTCAATTTTCTATTCTTTGCGTAACCATAGGAAGCAAGGATTATATTCTCCATCTCTCTCTTTTTTTTATAAAATAATTCCTTCACCAGTGCAACATTCCCATCACCAATATCCCAAGTGTCCCTCCTCCCCACCCCACACCAGCCTGTACTCTAGACAGGCTATCTATTTCCCTCATTCAATCACATTTTGTTATGATAGTTCTCCGTGTAATTATTTCTGTGACTGCACCCAATAATCTCTGTGGTGAGCTTCATGTTGGGAGCTGGATCCTCCAATCCTCCTCTATTTTATCTCTGAGAATCATTACAAAAATGTTTTTCATTTTTCTCAAAACCCACAGATGAGTGAGATCATTCTGTGTTTATCTCTCTCCCTCTGACATATTTCACTCAGCATAATAGATTCCATATATATCCATGTATAGGAAAATTTAATGACTTCATCTCTTTTGACAGCTGCATAATATTCCATTGTATATATGTACCATAGTTTCTTTAGCCATTCATCTATTGAGGGGCATCTAGGCTGTCTCCAGAATCTGGTTATTGTAAACAACACCGCAATGAATATAGGTTTGAGGAAGGGATTTTTGTATTGTATTTAAAAAAATGTAAAAAAGGCAAACTTAAACCTCTAGCTGACATTATGTACAAAGGTAAAATCCAAATGGATTAAAGACCTAGATATCAGACCTGAAACCATAAAGTATATAGAACAACATGTAGGTGATATGCTCCATGATATTGAGACTAAAGGCATCTTTAAGGAGGAAACAGTACTCTCCAAACAAGTGAAAGCAGAAATAACCAGATGTGACTATATTAAGCTGGGAAGCTTCTGCACCTCAAAGGAAACAGTGCCCAGAATACGAGAGCCACCCACT
>PVKC010018677.1:0-19503 GCA_004027635.1 Crocidura indochinensis
ACACATGTGGTGGATAGGGTCTGAATAAAGCTGTTACCTCCTGAAGCCTGCCTGTGAGTGAGATTTCTACCTGTCGCTTTCCTGGACCCCAGACCCATCGATTAATGGAGGATGGAGCCACGTGGCCTGGGAGAGCAGACAGAGGCCTCCATCTCCATCCATCTCCATCCAGCATCATCCTTATTTATTTAATACAACACAAATCAACCTTGATCTCCCCTTATCAAGCCTGTAGAACTATGAACAATAAAATTCTGTTGTTAAGCACTCCCTTTCCAAATAAAAAATTTATTTTATATTTTAAATTTCTCCTCTTATAACCCCTTTGTTGTTGGTATAATTTTTAACAATGATTGGAGATCTCATGGTTTAAGTTGCAATGCTCTACAGGGACTAGTTGTGGTATGTTGGAGGTCTCACTCTTTACTGTAGTGTTGGGGATCCCAAATGACAATGCTGTTGGACTCAAATATGTATGGCAGTGACCGGGATTAAAATTACAGCCTTTCAATCCTCACACCTGCAAAGCAGATGCTCTACTTCTGCCTTGCAGGTGGGAGACCATAATGAATGGCAAAAATTGTTCAGAGAATACCTTTAATACTTAAGTTCCTAGGATGCTCAGTCACTGGGTTAAAAATTTGAAATATCAGAAGTTCTCAGTATTATTTAAACATTATAAACCACCTGGGATACTCTAAAACCTTCCACAGTTTTTGCTACATCAAAGTTACTGGTTTTATTAACTTGGAATGGGTCCAGACATTGGGGTCCATTTATTTTTATAAAATTCTCCAGATCACTCCACTAACATACATACTCTACACTAATATACATGGTGTCATTTAATTCTCATTATAATTGTCCAGTGGGGTAAAGTAGGGTTATCCTTGTTTTACGGTTTAACTCAGCAATAGTACGCAATTTGCTATAAGCAACAAAGCTAATAGAATGGGTTAAGAGTACATCTCAGTTCATGCTCTTTTTAACTCTGATGCCAAGTTCAAGCTTGTTATTTCACAACATTGATAAATAGTCCTTTTTGTAACAGAACTGAAAGCAGAAATTTTAAGAATTTTCAATATTGGAAAGACTCGTCTTTTAAATATGATTAGTTCTAATTCAAGAAACAATATAAAAATGCAGTAGAGAAAAGTTACATTCAGAACAGAAGAGATAGTTCCCTGGGTAAAGCATAGATTTTGCAAATGGGGTCTTGGTTGCTGCACTATATGCATCCCATCACAGTCCCAAGAGAATCACTTCCCTCCAGCACAAAGCTACTGGTGTGGCTTAAAAACTAAACACAGGAAGCAGAGAGATAGTTCAACTGGGTTTGATCTCTGGCATCACATATGCTCCCCTGAGCCCACCAGGAGTGATTCCTAACTACAGAGCCAAGAGTAACTCTTGAGCACTACTGGGTATGACCACAAACAAAAACAAGCAAACAATAACAAAAAAAGTTAAGAAACAGAAGCATAAGAAGCATGAGAATCAGCAGTAGTAGCCACAGAAGAAGAGTAAGATGCCCATGAGCTAACTTTCCACAAGTTCTAGTATGCTATGCTCTATCTCATTTAATCTACATATTTGATAAGGTAGGTCATAATTATGATATGACAGATGAGATAACAAAGGCTTGGAAGATTTCAATAACTTGTACTGTATTGTGGTACTACTAAGAAGGAAAATCGAACCCAGACCTATTTGGCTCTAGGGTTCAAATTTGTGATTACCGTAAGGGTTTCTTATGCTTGGGAATTGTATTAAAGTGCAAAGAGAGGGATCCTAAGTCCCTATTTCACTCACCTTCTGGTTTATATATCTGTTGGTAGGGCCTTAAAATTCAGCATTTTATTTCTTGTCATTGATTAATTTGAATTTTTAGGTCAGACCCAACATCACTCATGGACTATTCCCAGCTCTGTGCTCAGTTGTTGCTTTTGGTAGTACTCAGGGGACGATGTAGTGCTGAGAATCAGACACATGCTTCTTGCATGCAAGGTCAGCAAGTCCATTGAGCTATCTCTCTGAATTTCTCTGGATTCAGTATTTTATTCTCTGTATGTGATAGTAGGAATCAAACTTGAATGCCAGTGTGTAAGGCAAGTATCCTACTACTAAGTCACATCCCCATGCTCAAGGTGTTTTGACTTTTAATCAAAACTTTAAGGGTAAGTCTAAAAGTCCCCAACTCATATGGAAGCTGTATACTTGTTTTTAATATAGTACAAGACCACAGTAGTATTAACAATGGGTGAAGTGAAAGGTATTGAAATGTCTTCTCAAATGTAAGTCCCTTTCTTGTATGCTTGTCACAACACCCAAACTCCCATCACCAATTCCATATCTCTTTACATCCCCCTCTTAAGTTCACTCACCTCCAGTTAAGTACATTTGTCTGGGTGTGGCAGAAACTGAGGGAAAAATGGATTTCCATTGGCAAGTAAATGATTTAAGAGGATCCTCAGTCTTTCTTTTTCCCTTCAGCATTGTCAAGAACATTCTAAAATCTAATCTGAAATCTTGTGAGAAGTATTCAGAGAAATGCGTCAGGAGATAAGGCACTTGCCTAGCTTACAGCTAATCAGCTCAATTCAATTCCAAGCACTAATTATCATCCTGGGTACAACCAGTGGTCACTTCTAAGCAAAGAGACAAGAATAGCACCTGAATTCCACCACCCCCACCCCCAAAAGCTTTGGAGTTCAGGCATGACTAAGTTGACCCAAAAAAGATTCTGTAGTTTAGACATCTGCACTTCAAGTATCACTCTGTCCCTAATGTACTCCCTGATGTAATTGCCTCTAGACTTTCTCATTCTCCTCAGTCATTCTGAGAGAATAGACCAAATGCCTGCATGTGAGGGCCTTGATTTGAGTTTCAGTACCACATGACCACCAAGCATGACTAGGTATGGTCTCTAAACACAATAACTACAAAACATGGACAATGGATTTTTTTTCACTTGAACCCATATATTCTTACCATGATTGCTCTTGGTTTATTTATCTGTCTTCCACACATACATGCAAGCTTGCTGGAAACAAGGGCCATTAGCTCTCTATTTACCACTGTATCTAGTACCTAGAACATCATCTGGAGCATAATAGGTGCTTCATAGATTACTATGAATAAGGAATAAATTGCTGATACCCCAACTTCTTTCTTCCATCAGTGGCAGACTTCCCCTATACCAATATAAGGTAGTGGGCAATTTGAATACTGAATCTGAAATAAAGGTGGTATCCATTCTAATTCTAAAGCTATCTCTTATGAACACCTAGACAGATTCTTCATTTGCCATTAACTACTGGACAATGGAAGCAGAGACTGTGAATATGTTGAGCAGTGACATTTTATCTCCTTTCTAATTTCTCTCCATTTCTCAGTAAAGACATTCTCATAATATAAGCATATTGTAATTGTAATTCTAAGTGACTGTCAGAGTAAGACAATCAAAATGAAATCAACCACCATCCCAGTCCCAACTCTCATTTCCTCAGAAGCATTTATGGGAAGTCAGCAATAGAAACCACATTGTCTATCACTGGGAACTCTAGAGATGGTGAACTCATCCTGCATGTGCTTTTTTGAAATCAAAATAATCAGTAAAGAGAGAAAGAGACCCAGCGACCCATATGGTTCCCCCAAGCCAGGAGTGATTTTTGAAGACATAGCCAGGAGTAACCCCTAAACATCACTGAATGTAACCAAAAAACAAACAAAAAAACACACACACACACACAGAGAGAGAGAGAGAGAGAGAGAGAGAGAGAGAGAGAGAGAACTGTTTGTAAACTCCTACAATTCACTAATCATCATATCACATCTACTAAAATCTTGACTTTTTTTTAAGGAAAACAAAAAAGATCCGAAATAGCCATGTGTCCCCAAAGATCTGAGAAGAATGTATATGTATATTGGGGAAATAATTAGAGTTTCATGAAATTGAAGTTTGAAGTCCAAAAAGTTTCTTCAGGAAAAGGCATGGAAAAGTGTGGAGAACTAGATTGGAATCTAGCTCCTTTCTCTCTGCCATGAGTTTTGTAAATGTAGTCCCCAAACCACTAAGCTTGTGTCTGCACTGTCCAAGGCCACTGGCTACATGACCTCTTCTACACTATGTAATTAGTTGGAGTTATATGTACTAGAGCTGTAAAATTTATACAGATTTCAATGTTATAGTATGAAAAAATAAGAAAGAGCTCATCCATAAAGGTTCATATGATTACATATTAAAATAATAATATTTTGCCATGTTGGGTTAAATATGTTTGTTGATATATTGGGATATATATCAATATATATGCTTAATATATTATAATATTATTTTAAACTCCTTCCTCCACTCTTTTATATTTTCCTCACTTGAAGTTGTTCTATTTTACTCTTGTAGCAATCATCTAGGTCTCAATTACTGATTAACATCAACTCAAAAATGAAAAACTATAAAAACAGAGTGGAACTCAGCAAAACAGCAAACTGACTTAGATATTAGGACAACCTCATTCTATTATTAATTAAAAGAAAATTATTTCCTGATATACAGAGCAACATAGATGGATCAGGATAACATTATATTAAGTGAATAAAACCAAATACAAAAGAGTACAGCCAGTGAGAATCTCATTGCTTGAAATTAAGAACATAAGGTTCAGTGATATGACGCAGCACATGGTTTGTATTGTATGAGGACCTGAATTTAATCCCTACCACCAACATCTTCACACATTCTCCAATGTGTCACAACAACAAAGAAGAAGAACAAGCTAAACTACTCTATGGTGATAGCTGTGACCATATTGCAGAATGGCCACAGTGCAGAGAAAAGAGTCTCATTAAAAAGGGACACAAGAGGGGCCGGCGAGGTGGTGCTAGAGGTTAAAGTGTCTGCCTTGCAAGCGCTAGCCAAGAAAGGACCGTGGTTCAATCCCCCAGCGTCCCATATGGTCCCCCCAAGCCAGGGACAATTTCTGAGTGCTTAGCCACAAGTAACCCCTGAGCATCAAATGGGTGTGGCCCGAAAAATAAAAAAAAAAAAAAAAAAAAAGAGGAACACAAGAAAACTTTCAAGGTGCCAAAAGTTTCTTTAGCTGTCAGTGGTTGAAAAGGTCAAAACATACATTGATTTAAACATCCATTTAAGACTTATACATTTTATTGATGCTGATTATATCTAGTTTAAAAGTATATATCTGGTAGTTAGAGAGATAGCTCAATGAATTAAAAACATTGCCTTGAATACAGGAGTCTTAGTTTCAATCCCTAGCACTGCTTGGTTCCCTGAACACAGCCAGAATTAGCCTCTGGGCATCACTGGTGTGACTCTAAAACAATTAAAAAAAATGTTTAATAAATATCTAGCTGGGGCCAAGAGTGTAGGTTAGTAGTGGAGTATTTGCCTTGCATGTTCAAGGCCTTGGTTTCTATCTCTGGCGCTTCCATAATAATAATTCTAATAATAATGAAATTAGAGCCTAGGCAGGGAAAGAAATGTGGTGGGGAGCATTAAAATTCTAAAGGTAGGGGCCGGGCGGTGGCGCTAAAGGTAAGGTGCCTGCCTTGCCTTGTGCTAACCTAGGTCGGACCGCGGTTCGATTCCCCGGTTCCCCATATGGTCCCCCCGTGCCTGCCAGGAGCGACTTCTGAGCGAATAGCCAGGAGTAACCCCTGAGCGTCACTGGGTGTGACCCAAAAAAACAAAAACAAACAAAAAAAAAATTCTAAAGGTAGGGGCCCGGGAGATAGCATGGAAGTAAGGCGTTTGCCTTTCATGCAAAAGGTCATCGGTTCGAATCCCGGTGCCCCATATGGTCCCCCGTGCCTGCCAGGAGCAATTTCTGAGCATGGAGCCAGGAGTAACCCCTGAGCACTGCCGGGCAAGACCCCCCCAAAAAAATTCTAAAGGTAACTGAGGAGGCAGAACTTGGTATTAGAGAAATGAAAAAGAATGGGAACCTATAATGCTGAGTGAAATAAGTCAGAGAAAATACACACAGAGCTGTCTCATTCATTTATGGATTTTAAGAAAAATAAAAGACATTATTAAAATAATTCCCAGAGATGTGGGTCAGAAGGACTGGCCCACGATATGAAGCTCACCACAAATAGTGGTGAGTGCAGTTAGAGAAATAACTACACTGAGAAATATAATAACAATGTCAATGACTGAGGGAAGTAGAAAATCTATCTTGAATACAGGAAAAGGAGGTGGGCACATTGGTGACGGGAATGTTGCACTGGTGAATGAGGATGTTCTTTTTATGATCGAAACCCAACAACAATCATGTTCATAATCACGGTGTTTAAATAAAGACATTATTTATTTTTAAATATTAAATTAAAAAAAGAGGGGCAGAACCATGGCACAGCGATAGGGCGTTTGCCTTGCAAGCAGCTGACCTGAGCATCACCAGGTGTGACCCAAAATCCAAAAAAATACCAAGAATGGGAACCTGCTGGATGGCACAAAAATAGAGACATGCTTGGTAGAAAGTGTTTGAAATGGGTGACAAGAAACCTTTAAGATCAGGTCTGCTCTCATTCTGAAGTTTTGGGGGTTTTTTTGTTTTGGTTTGGTTTTGGTTTTGAGGGGGTTATTGTTGCTGTTGTTGTTGTTTTCTGCATTTAAACTAAACTCCCTGCACAATCTTTAGTAATATCTACAATATCTGCCACTGCTTTTGTGAGCAGTTTTGTTTTGCCAGGTTCACTGACAGGAACTCAGAATGAGGACTAACCATGAGAAGGAAGTGACTCCTAGGAAATCCACGGTTATCTCATGCCTCTAAGTCTGAAAAGGTTTGAGCTTCTCAATCTAGATCTTGAATCTGGAGATAGTAGATAACATTTGGGTTACGCTTGCCAGTCAACAGCAACCATTCTTGCCCACATTTCAAATTCTCCTCTAGAACCCAAATTGTCACTGCCCATGCACAGTGAAATCATGTTCCCACGTGACCTCCACTAGTTAGCACTCTAAATGACTATGTGGACAGATGATTCAAATTTCAAATTCAAGGATGTGTACAGAAGGTGAGGAGGTAGTAGCAGCAGAATTTCTTTTCCATTTTTGTCCTCCCACTGCTGTGAACAGCTGAATATAATTCCCAGACATCTAAGAAAAGGTGGACAGCACACATCTTTTGTGGCAACACAGAACCACACTTGTGACTGTATTTCTTTCATTCTCAGATTAATTTTGCTGCAGCACTGATTTGTTTTACAGGACCTTGCTTTCTTTGTACATACTTCTTCATTATACTTTGCTGCTTCTTGACGTATTTGTCTACCCGCAGTTAGAAACTATATGTTTGCTAGCAAATATTTTAAATGATTAAATTCCTCAAATGGAAGGGGAGGAGAGGGTGGGAAAAATTCTAAAATAGTGATGAAGCTGATCTTTCCATGCAGTTTAATATGTCAATTAAAAATTTTAAAGAAAGTTCAAACAGAACCACACAACATGAACCATCTTGCTCTGCCTCACAAATGGAGGAGGAAATAATGGAGGGTACCAAGTCACATGACCATTATGTAGAAATAAAGAAGGTTCAAACTTAAGCACCAAATCCAAAGCCAATGACAACAGAATCGATACCCATTTCACAACATACTAGACACAGAGGGAATCACATATACAAGCAACCCCGGATGGTAAAGAAGGGGGATATGGGATGCATGTTGGGAACAGGGGTGGAGGGAGGACAATATTGATGGTGGAAACACCCCTGATTCACTATCACTAAGGACCTAAAATATTACTGTGAAAGATTTGTAATACACTTTGATTAAAATAAAATTTAAAAGATTGCATAAGCCAAAAACAATCAATTTATTGGTAATATCCTGGGTTTAGAGTTTTGTTTTCAGTTTTAGCTCTAGGCTACACTAGAGATATTCAACGCTTATTCTTCTGTCTCTGTGGCGGAGGGTTGCACCTGAAGGTGCTCCAGAGACCAAATTTGGTGCAGGAATCTAATTTATGTTGGCCACATACAAGGCAAGTACCTTAACCTCTGTACTACCTCTCCAGTACATTTTTTTTACATTCCAAAGACTTGGGCTCAATAACAATGTATAGTTCTTATATACATAAGACCTGGATTTGACTCCCAACATAACATGGACAAAATGTCTTTACTTTATTGTGATTAATTTTTTAACTTTATTGTCGATAAGGGAAATAACTATAAGGACTGGGATGCAAGCTGTGCATACAGGAGACACAGTTTATATCCCTGGCACCACATGTTCCCCCATCCCTTACCTCCTACACTCTCAAGAATGACCCCTAAGCATCAAACCAAGAGTAGTCCCTTAGCACTTAGGCTGTGACCTCAAGGAAAAATAAATAGAATAAAAACTGGTCATGGAAGGCCAGAAAGATAGAATAGTGGTCACAGTATGTGGCTTGCACTTGGGTGACCCACATTTGATTTTAAGTATCCCATATGGACCTCAGAACACAGAGCAAGGAGTAAGCTCTGAGTACTGTCAAGTTTGACCTCTCATAAAATGGCCATGGGCTGGAGCATGCAGAAGATCCCATGACAGTATGCTTCAAGGGTGGAAAAACTCCCTATCTATTCAGCCAAGGAACTTTCCTTTATAATTTGCCCAATACTTACTGTGCTTATGGAAAAAAAAGAAGAAGAACCACACCAGTCCCTGCTTCCGGTTTTTTAATTGATGTTTTGTTTGTTCTGTTTTGTTTTGTTTTTCTCTTTCTTTCCTTCTTCTTTTAAATTTGTATTTATAGCTTCTAGTTAGGGGCTCCTCCCCACTTTTTTTCTTTTTCTTTTCAACAAAACCATAGAATTTGAATTATCTTGTTCTGCCTCATAACCTGAGGGGGGAAAAATACCAGGGTCAAGCAGTCTCACAAACATTGAGTGGAAATAAAAAAAAAGGTCAGACCTAAATATCCAACCCAAAGTCAATGAAAATAGAATCAAGAGACCCAAACCACAACATGCATTACACAAAAGGAACCTGTTATACCAGCAGTCCAGGGGGCGAAGGGTGTAGATATGGGATGCACTCTAGAAACAGGGGCAGAGGGTGGTCAGCACTAGTTAGTGGTGGGAATTGCTCCAATTCACTGTCACTATGTACCTTAAACCTAACTGTGAAAGACTTGTAATTTACATTGATCTCAATAAAAACTATTAAATATAAAATGGCCATTGGGAAGCTATGCAATGACCCAGTGGTAAAGCACTTGCCTTACAAGTATAGGCTAATAGTTCTGTCCTCATGCTGCTGGCTTGCACAAAGCATGATCCAGGCCATTCTGTTGTCTGTGATTTCCCCACACTTAAGTTTTTTATTTTTCCATACTACAGCCCACATGGCTGTACTCATTCTGGCTCTATGCTTATGGACAAATTAGACACTATTTGTGGTGCTGGGGATCAAGCATGATTGATCACATGCAAGTCAAAAACTCAACCCTCTGTACTATTTCTCAGGCTCCTTGCAAGTCATTTCTAGTTACACCATGGCCAAGTGTGTGGGAGTACCTCATAGTACTCTAGTGAGTATTATGACCAAGTGTGTGTGGGACCTTCAATCATTCAAACAACAACTGATAAAAAAGAAAGGCAGGGAGGATAAAGTATTTTTAATTGTCATAGATTTTGTTTCCATAATATTATTTCTTGAAATCTAGCCTAGGAAACCATCCAAAAGAAGTTACACATAAGTACATATGTACACCATAATTACATAAACACTGTACACACAAACATGGGCATGTACACAAACACATGCATGTACATGTGTACACATAAATACACAAACATGTGTGTATTATGGTGTACATAAACATATGTACACCATAATGTAGAGAAGAACAGCAGTAGTCAAACAGTGGGAAATTGGGAAAGAAATCACAGAATAACCATCAAATGAAATGAGATGCAGCAGTTCCTAAGTGTTAGGAGGCAGACATCATGAGAGGACTGAGATATAACATACAATATAGAAAGGAGATTGTATTGTAGCCATATAATACCCCCTGAATGAGTGTCTGAGAAAAGATTTAAAAAATTATTCTGGATCCTTAGTATGTGAGAGAATCATTCTTCTTGTTTTCTCTATCACCAGCTTTTTATTCAATAAGCTTACAATTTTAAGTTGGATTTTGGGGCAAAGAGGTAGCTCAGAATACATGCTTTGCATAGTGGAGCCCAAGTTCAGTCTCCAGTACTGCATGGTCTGCTGAGCACCACTGGTTTTGAGCTTCCTCCCACCAGAAAATTTAAATTTTTTTTTAATTCGGGGGATTTTTTGGAGGGAGGGGACATAGGAAATCCAGAGATGTTTTGACTCTGCACTCAGGGATATAGGATGCTGGAAATCAAACCTATCAGCCACATGCTAAGCAAGCATCCTGCCTACTGTACCCCTAATTTCTGGCCCCCAAATTCTTGTTATGAGATTACATCTGGCAGTGTTCAAGAGGGTACTCATGGCTAGATGATCCTTGTGGTGCTCTGGGGAACATGCAGTACTAGGAATTGAAACTAGGTCACCAGGGGCTGGAAAGATAGTACAATGGATAGTTACTTGGCTTCTACATACCGACCCAAACTCAATCCCTGGCATCCCATATGATTTAAGGACTGACAAGAGTAATTTCTGAGTGCAGAGCCAAGAATAACCACCGAGTACTGCTTCATGAGACCCTGCCCCAAAATACTAGGACTCCATCATGCAAAGCATATATTGTACATATTTGTTGTTTTGTTTTGTGGGCCCAAACTAATGATGCTCAGGATTTACTCCTGAATCTGCACTCAGAAATTATTCCTTATAGTGTTTGGGGACCATATGGGGTACCAGGGATTAAAACTGGATCTGGTATATGCAGGGCAAAAACCCTATCCGTATGACACCCTGATGACTTGGTAACAGCAACAACTTACTTTCAGGGAAGGACTCCCTCCCTGCATTGCCACCTAATAGTGAGATGAAATGAGAAGATGCTCCTTGTCACCCTGACTTTGACATAGGATCTGTACAAAAACCAGGATCTCTACTTATAGAAACCTGATCACAGCAACTATGATTGTGAAGAACTTTTACTCGGATCACAGAGAAAGACAACTTAGTATGCCTAGAGCTTGTAGTTGGTTTTATGCCAGGATGCTTCACGGTAAGGGCTCCCTGATTTTAGACCAAAGGTTTTTCCTTTCTATTTCCCCCCATATTTTGCTATGCCTGTGCAAAAATGAAACAAAACAATAAAAACCCTGCCACACACAACTTTCTTTTTTTCATTGGATTTTTAATCTCTTATCTTTTAAATTGGGGCTCTCACCTTTTTCATAGAACCTTGGGACACAGATTATTTTATTTTACCATATATTCCCGCATTTTTCTATAAAACTAAGAAGAAAGAATCAAAGAAAAGCTGAGGGTAAGGGGCCAAGTGATTTCAGATGCATTGGCAGGAAAATAAATAAGGACAGAACTAAATTTCCTAACCAATGTCAATGATAATAAAATCAAGGGATCTAAATTTTAACAATCTAACTGAAAGGGGCCTGTTATATATTGGCAGGCCAGGGGACAAAGGATACACTCTGGGGCCATTGGTGGAGGGAGGCTGAAACTGGTGGTTGGAAGGGCTCTGACTCATTGTATATCTCAAATTCAACTATGAAAGACTCTGTAAATCACAGTTGTTTCAATAAAATAAAATGTAAATAAAATGAATGTGAAGGTTTTTCATATGTTTTTAAGAGACTCTAAAAATCAAATCAATTCATGTGGAAATTTTCCCTTCTTTGTTTGAAAGAATTTGATGATAAAAATATCTAGATCTGATTTTTCAGGAAGAAAAAACCACTTCACTGCATACATACCACCCTCATAGTCATTTAGTCACTTCAACCAAAGAAGGAGGCTTCTTCATTGCCCCAACATACATAAGAAGAAACAGATATCCAGAGGGGTAAGTCTGATCCTCTGGCCCCACACAGCTACCATAGCAAGACTCCAACCCTGAGACCAGGTAGTCAGGCACACACAGTCACCTACCACAGTCACTGACCCCAATACTGGCCGAGCCCTGATGTGTAGAAAGCAAAAAGTTTCTTTGGAAAAGCTAAAGGACTTACCTGGACCTCCAGGATGTACATAAAGGGAGCAACAGAGGAGATAGCAGTGTTCTTATTTCAAGCTCATTTAGAGAGAGGTGTCATCATGTCATCAGCTCCCCACAAACAGTAAGAAGCAGCCTGCCCACACTTCCCCCTTTCTGCTCATTTGAGAGCCCCCAGATGCTTGCAGCAGGGACATACTCCCTTTCAAAAGAAACTAACACCTAAGTCTACCCAGCAATCAGAATGTCCTCACAATCCCTGAAAACCCACAGGCCATCAGGTGGTCATTCGGGTATGGAGGGACAGTTAGAAGCGGTCAGGTTCTAAGTAGAGACTTGGTAGTTAGGTAGCTAACAGTGAACTCAGAGATGAGCTTGCCCTAAGCATTACTAGTTGTGGCCTAGAGTTCCAGAAGAATGACTGGACCTTGACTTCTACCCAGAGACAGACCAGGTGAGAGAGCAGCTCCATATATGACAAGCACACAAAGAGAGCAGCTCTCCAACCCATCGGAACTTTTTCCACTACGATAGGAGGGTATGAAGTAAGGACAGTAATGCCTAGGTTTTCCTGTGCAGCTGATCTCCACCTACATGTTAGGTTAGCTGATGTGCCCTGAGTGTGAAGAATGAAAGTATGCCCTCTGGTGGTCATTGATGGTGCTTTCCTCTTCTCAGGATTCTGGGCCAGTCCTTGAAAGGACTCTATATACCCCAAAATTTCAAGAATACAGGAAACTCAGAGGGATTCTCTTCATCCAATTATTTAATCTGTGTCGACATCTCTCCTAGTTGCAAATGGCTACTGCTGTGATTTTCTTTCACTAAGGCATCAAAGTCAGAATTAAGGTTTAGAGCTAATTACTATTTACATGGTCAACCCACTTTTTTCTCTGGAGTATCCTATGTTTAAGTCAGTTTGTTTGGGGCAGGAGAGAGAGCACAGCAGTAGAGCGTTTGCCTTAGATACAGAAGGATCGAATCCCGGTATCCCATATGGTCCCCTGAGCCTACCAGGAGTGATTTCTGAGCGTAGAGCGCTGTCGGGTGTGATCCAAAAACCAAAAACCAAAAACAAACAAACAAACAAACAAAAAGTCAGTTTGTTTGATTTCCTGCTTAAATAAATAAAAATATTTTGGGCAAAGGAGAAGCTCAGTGGGCTGAAACTCATGCTTTATATGTTGGAGACTTGTTTTTCTCTCAGCACTGGTACCCAAAAGCCAAACTGAAAGTGCCTTGTTGCATACCAGAAACAAACAAAAACACAAAGGTTTTATTTTTTGTAAGCGTATAAATGAGCTTATAAGTGAGCTTATAGGCTTATAAGTGCTATTTAAGTAATTTGATGAGAAACAATTGAAAAACAAGAGTTGTATGAGACTATATTTAAAAAAGAACTACTATTTCAAGTGGTCATGATTTAAACCTTTTAATTGAAAACTGATGATGCAGGGGAGATAATTTTACTTGTACTGTGTGGCAAGAAAACAAACAGATCCCATGGATAAAAGCTTCCATTTTGAGGGCCTTCCAAAAAGACTCTCAAAATGATAGTTGGCACTCTTCAAGGGATGGTGCACTGAAGGATAAAGGTTTATAAAATTTTTTTTTTGGTTTTTGGGTCACACCCGGCAGTACTTAGGGGTTACTCCTGGCTCCATGCTCAGAAATTGCTCCTGGCAGGCACGGGGGACCATATGGGGCACCGGGATTCGAGCAAAAGCCTTACCTCCATGCTATCTCCGGGGCCCAGGTTTATAAATTTAATGTAAGGGGCCAGGTGGTGGCGCTGGAGGTAAGGTGCCTGCCTTGCCTTCGCTAGCCTAGGACGGACCGCGGTTCGATCCCCCGGTTTCCCATATGGTCCCTCAAGCCAGGAGCAACTTCTGAGCGCATGGCCAGGAGTAACCCCTGAGCATCACTGTGTGTGGCCCAAAAACCAAATAAATAAAAAAATTAATTTAATGTAAAATATTTGGATACTTAATTTTTTTTTTTTTGGTTTTTGGGCCACACCTGTTTGATGCTCAGGGGTTACTCCAGGCTATGTGCTCAGAAATCGCCCCTGGCTTGAGGGTCCATATGGGATGCTGGGGAATCGAACTGCGGTCCATCCTATGCTAGCGCTTGCAAGGCAGACACCTTACCTCTAGCACCACCTTCCCAGCCCCTTGGATACTTAATTTTTTAGTTTACTTTAATCAGTAGATCTAATTGAGCAATTTGATAAAGTGAACACTGCCCTTGCCAGGAGTGACCCTTGAGCACAATCAGGAGAAGCCCCTGAGAAGCTCTGGCTATGTGCCCTCAAAGAGAAAGAGAAATGAATAGATATCATAAGCATTTCTTTTACAGAAACCCCAAATAATTAAACTTACGAGTATTAAATGCATGGATATAGAGCATCACCAAGGGATCACTCAGAGAAGAGTGCATCCACGTGAACCAAAGTTCATTTCAAGCATCCTCTCAACTTTTCTAAGCAAAATGACTCTGGGATCAAAAAGTAGGAAGAGGGGGCCGGGCGGTGGCACTGGAGGTAAGGTGCCTGCCTTGCCTGCGCTAGCCTAGGACGGACCGCAGTTCGATCCCCCGGTTTCCCATATGGTCCCCAAAGCCAGGAGCGACTTCTGAGCGCATAGCCAGGAGTAACCCCTAAGTGTCACCAGGTGTGGCCCAAAAACCAAAAAAAAAAAAAAAGTAGGAAGAGTGGGGCTGGCGAGGTGGCGCTAGAGGTAAGATGTCTGCCTTGCAAGCACTAGCCAAGGAAGGACGGCGTTTTGATCCCCAGTGCCCATATGGTCTCCCCAAGCCAGGGGCGATTTCTGAGTGCTTAGCCAGGAGTAACCCCTGAGCATCAAACGGGTGTGGCCCCCAAAATAAAAGTAAGAAGAGGGGCCAGTGAAATAGCATGGAGGTAGGGCATTTGCCTTGCATGCAGAAGGACAGTAGTTTGAATCCCGGCATCCCATATGGTCCCCTGAGCCTGCCAGGAGTGATTTCTGAGTGTAGAGCCAGGAGTAACCCCTGAGCACCACCGGGTGTGACCCAAAAAACAAACAAAAATGTAGGAAGATATAGGGGCTACAAATGAAGGTGTTACTTAATGTCAAAACAAGCAAATATAAACACAGCATGTTAATATTACCTAGATGAGTTGCTATCCGAAAGCTAATACAGAGATTAAGGCACTTGTCTTGCATGCAACTATCACAAGCAAATATGGAGGGGCCCTGGTAATATACTTTTTAGAAAAAGTAAAACTTTAGAGATTGCCTAGCCCTGAAGTGGACCATAAGACCACATCCCTTTGTCACACAACTCCAGAGCTCTTTGGAGAGGAGGAAATGAAGCACCACATACATGAGAAATCCAATGAATCACCTGGAGATTGGTGACCCTATCAGAAAAGGAGGAGCTAGAGAAGAATCTATGAGATTATAAAGAGACCATGAGAAGTCTAAGGGATGAGTTTATAAGAAGACTATCAATAGTGCAAGACTTTCTTGTGCCAATGCTCAGATTACCTTCTAAGTATGCAAAACTCCAGAAAAAAAAATCATAAAAAATGTATA
Source organism: Crocidura indochinensis (assembly GCA_004027635.1). Classification (NCBI taxonomy): domain Eukaryota; kingdom Metazoa; phylum Chordata; class Mammalia; order Eulipotyphla; family Soricidae; genus Crocidura; species Crocidura indochinensis. The sequence continues at coordinate 15,697 of PVKC010018677.1, forward strand.
AAAGGTCCCTGTAAAGCTGTTTGAGGAGGGGCCAGGGAGATAGCATGGAGGTAAAGCCTTTGCCTTTCGTGCAAAAGGTCATCGGTTCGAATCCCGGTGCCCCATATGGTCCCCCGTGCCTGCCAGGAGCAATTTCTGAGCATGGAGCCAGGAGTAACCCCTGAGCGCTGCTGGGTGTGACCCAAAAACCAAAAAAAAAAAAAAAAAAAAAAAAAGCTGTTTGAGGAAAGCTGTATGGCCCACAGTCAAGTTGGTCATATTCTACTTGTCATTTATAAATATTAGTTTAATAAACATCTATTGTCTATGTCCTGTTCATTCAACTCTATTTTTGTTTATGTGGACCATGCCTGACTGCTCTTAGGGCTTACTCCTGGCTCTGTACTCAAGGATCACTCTTGGTAGAGCTTGAGGGACTAAATGGATTGCAAGGATTAAACCCAAGTTGGCCACATGCAAGGCACTTAGCCTCTGTCACCACTATGTCTCTCTGTAACCAGTATGGGGGATAACTATTAGTTTTACCAGGCCTCCACTCCATATTTTATGGATATAAATACTTTCATTTGAGAAAATGTTCCTCTTCAACCCACGTAAAGCATGTTTTTCTAGTTAAACTGCTTATCTCCTATTTATTACTTCCTACGGCTATGCTCTTTTTGGTACAAAGAAGAGTGCCTGATCCAATATTTTACCAATTAAGATGGCATTTAAGACACAATCCTAATTGTACCTTAATTTTTTTAATTATGAAAACAAAGATGCAAAGAAGGAGGACAGAGTAAAGTTACAGTGCAAGGACAATCACCCATAAACAGAATTCTCAGTAGTCCCATCGATGATATCCCAGCCTTGAACTTACAGCCAAAGAACATTAAGAAAAACAAAACAGAACCCATGTACAATTACTTTGTCCCTCAAATCCCCAGATTGTAGTACATATTATTTCTTAGCAGCACACAATAAAGACATAAGACTTATGTAACTCCTTAAACATTGAAAAGGCAAAGTACATTTTTATATTTACATGCACATGCAAATTAGTTTAAGTTAACTTCAAAAGTTTCAGTGGGTTGTTTTCCTTAAGGATTAGAGTCAAGGGAACATAGTAAAAATGGTGTTAGAGTGGCATTTGTTTGCATAGGCCCACCAAAATATGAGGGACATGGAAAGAAAAACCTTGGCCTAAATACAAGGAGACCCTACCCCTGAAGTTTCCTGGCACAAGACCAACTCTAGGCTCCAGGCAAACTTGTTTGTCCAATCCAAGTCTTCGTCTGTAGTGCCAATACACCTCCATTCCTCACATAGTCTCTGTTGTTGCTATCATGCTTCTGTATTAAAGATCCTGGAATCTGCATATCCCATATTGCAGTCAGGATGGTGCAGAGCATCCTCTCATTTCAACTCACACTTAAGGGGCAATAGAGGGAACCATGTCCTGTAGAGCAGGTCATTGCTGTTGTCAAGTTTTCTCAGTGTTAACGGAAGTCTCTTTTGAGGAGGTCGATGTCAGAGCCTTGGTAGTGTCTTCCCTGGTAGAGGATTGCTTCCAGATGTTGCTATAAAAAACCTTGGATGTTTCATAGATAGGTTGCCTGGTTCCAGTGTGAATGGAGGATGCCCATTCTTCTGAGGCCTGTGCCAGGTCATTATATCAATGTTCAGGGTGTAAGTTCCCATTGCACTGAGATTTGTGTGTTCCTACCTCTATTAGATAGGAACTTAACTGTATGTATAATATTTTCCCATTTTAATATGTCTATGCAAACAAGGATCAATGGCACGTAGCGTTATCGGTGCATATGGAGGCCATAGGAACAAGACCAACAATCCCCATGACAACGTTCAATCATAAGCATTAAACTGAGGGACACTTCCACCAACATTCCTTATTGAACAGCTCACAAAGAAAAAGACAAGTGGATAGAAACGTCATGGTAGAAGAATATATAGAGTTATAGCTGTTAAAGAAAATACACATAAAATATTTAAAAGACATATGTGTCCATTTTATGTCCTTTGAAATAGTTTTGGGATTGTTAGATCCACTGTACCACTTTGGTCTGTGATTAGAACTGTTTGGTACTGAAGTTAAGAAGGGTAAAGGTGGGGCTGGAGAGATAGCATGGAGGTAAGGCGTTAGCCTTAAATGCAGAAGGTCATCGATTCGAATTCCGGTGTCCCATATGGTCCCCCATGCTTGCCAGGAACAATTTCTGAGCATAGAGCCAGGAATAACCCCTGAGCACTGCCTGGTGTGACCCAAAAACCAAAAAAAAGAAAAAAAGAAAAAGAAAAAAAAGAAGGGTAAAGGTGGGGTACTGATGGTTGAGAGAGTGCCCCCGCACGGTTTGACATGTGGATGGTATGAAATTGCCAGTGACTGCCTGAGTACAGCTGAGTAGCCATCTGCCACCCCCAGTTAAGCTCCTACAAGTGCAAAAAGGCCTCTGGCACATACGGAGGTCTGCCAAAACCCATGCTGGCTGAGACTCCTGCTCCCAGGAAGGAAAGAGCTGGCATGGAAGTGGGGAAAACCCAGGTTGCCCCATAAACCCCTCCCAGGAACCACCTGGAGCTCCGGAGGAAAGAAGAAGAAGGGTTCACGGTGACCCAGGTCTTGAACCCCAACCCTAGGCCAGGCTAAGAGGCCTCTGGCACATATGGAGGTCTGCCAAAGGCCAAGGCCCATGCTGGCCAAGAATCCCACTCCCAGGAAGGAAAGAGGGCCCTCCCAGGCCCAAAGGACAGGAGATCAAACCCCACTCTCTAAGCCTCTCTCTGGAGCCAGCTTGGAAGTGGGGAAAACCCAGGGTGCCCCATAAGTTCCTCCCAGGACACACGGAAATGGAAACATATACCCTGCTCATGGATTGGCAGGATTAACATCATTAAAATGGCAATACTCCCCAAAGCATTATATAGATTTAATGCCATCCCTATAAAGATACCCATGACATTCTTCAAAGAAGTGGATCAAATACTTATGAAGTTCATCTGGAACAATAAACACCCTAGAATAGCTAAAGCACTCCTAGGGAAAAGGAAAATGGGAGGCATTACTTTCCTCCAACTTTAAACTGTACTATAAAGCAATAGTTATCAAAACAGCATGGTATTGGAATAAAGACAGACCTTCAGATCAGTGGAATAGGCTTGAATTCTCATACATTGTCTCCCAGACATACAAGTACCTAATTTTTGACAAAGGAGCAAGAAATCCTAAGTGGAATAGGGAAAGCCTCATCAACAAGTGGTGCTGGCAGAACTGGTTAGCCACTTGCAAAAAAGCGAAAATAGACCCCCAGTTAACATCATGTACAAAGGTGAAATCCAAACGGATTAAAGATCTCAATATCAGACCTGATACCATAAGGTATATAGAACAACATGTCGGTAAAACAATTCATGACATCGAGATGAAGGGCATCTTCAAGGAGGAAACTACTCTTTCCAAACAAGTGGAAGCAGAGATCAACAGATGGGAATACATTAGACTGAGAAGTTTCTGCACCTCAAAAGAAATAGTGCCTAGGATACAAGAGTCACCCACCGAGTGGGAGAAACTATTCACTCAACACCCATCAGATAAGGGACTAATATCCAAGATATACAGGGCACTGACAGAACTTTACAAGAAAAAATCATCGGGGCCTGGAAGATAGCATGGAGGTAAGACGTTTGCCTTTCATGCAAAAGGTCATCGGTTCGAATCCTGGTGGCCCATATGGTCCCCTGTGCCTGCCAGGAGCAATTTCTGAGCATAGAGCCAGGAGTAACCCCTGAGCACTGCCGGGTGTGACC
>PVKC010018678.1:0-19498 GCA_004027635.1 Crocidura indochinensis
GCAGGCACCTTACCTCCAGCGCCACTGCCCGGCCCCGGTAAACCATTATTTTAAGAAATCTACTGAAGTGCTTTTTTTTCCTTTCATGCATTTTGTTTTGAGATCATACTGAGAGCTATTCCTGGTAATTCCAGGGAGTGGTGTGATATCAAAGAACAAATCAAGGCCTCCAACATGCAAAGCATGTGCTCCAACCTATTGTGTTGTCTGCCATATTGCATACCAAACTTTTTTCTAAGAGAGGGATATGCTTAAGGCTTACTCATGGCTCTGTGCTCAGAGATCACTCCTGGTAGTGCTCAAAGGATCATATACCGGAGACAGATCCAGGGCCAACCAAATGCAAGGAAAGGACCTTGTGCCCTGTCTTATCTCTCCAGCCCCCACACTATTTCTAATTATAGGGTCAACACAGAACTTTTTATAATAACCTTTTCTCACCCCTTAGAAGGCAGAGAAATAGATTCTTCTTGGTGAAGGTAATGAAGAAAAAACTGATAAAGCAGGGATCAGAGAAAGACATAGTACAAGCAAGAAAGGTGCTTGCTTTGCATGTATACAATCTAGGTTTGATACCCAGCACCCCATTTCACCCCAAACCTACCAGGAGTGATCCTGAGCACTGGTTGTGGCACACAAAAAAACCCCAAAATAACAGGGGTTAAGGAGACAGCTTATTGAGCTGGAAGCTTTGCATGCTAGAAGCTCAGGTTTTTTTTTTGGTTTTTGGGTCACACCCGGCAGTGCTCAGGGGTTACTCCTGGATCCATGCTCAGAAATTGCTCCTGGCAGGCACGGTGGACCATATGGGGCACCGGGATTCGAACCGATGACCTTTTGCATGAAAGGCAAACGCCTTACCTCCATGCTATCTCCCGGGCCCAGAAGCCCAGGTTTAATCCTTGACACTACATAGTCCCCTGATCATTACCTAGGATTGGGTGTGGCCCAATCCTACCCACCCCCTTTTCCTACTGATATAACAGAAACAATCACAGTTAATAAAGAACAGAGAAAAAATATACCTTGAGACTTTGAAATGAAACATAGGGTTGGGTGGTGGTGCCTGGGATCAAATCCAGTACCTCAATAGATGTGAATCACTGAGCTATATACCGTAGCATAAAAAAACATTCTTTGTATATGAAATCAAAGAACTATCAGGAAGTGATATCTCGAATTATTCTAAAGAGCTGTATTTATTCCATGAATTAGTAGTAACTGAGCCAGATACTTTTAAATCAAAACATCATGTTCAGTTCTACTGAAAGTGATGTGTAAATTATAAAATTTTTTTTTTGGGGGGGGGGGGGTCACATCCGGCAGTGCTCAGGGTTACTCCTGGCTCTATGCTCAGAAGTCACTCCTGGCAGGCTCGGGGGAATATGGGATGTCGGGACTTGAACCACCGCCCTTCTGCGTGCAAGGCAAATGCCTTACCACCATGCTATCTCTCCGGCCCCTAGAATAATTACTAAGATCAAATGATTGTACTTACTTCATCAATATATTCCAGTAAATCCAAAGCTTTCTTGAAATCATATTCATTAGCTCTTCTGTTTTCTTCACAGATATATAGCTATGACAAATTTTTAAAAAAAAGTAAAAGATTATACAACCAGCTAAGAGTAACTTACGAAGAACAGAGTCATTATATCTTTCAGGTAAGTTGTAGCTATTTTTTTTTTTTTTTTTGGTTTTTGGGTCACACCAAGCAGCACTCAGGGGTTACTCCTGGCTCTATGCTCAGAAATAACTCCTAACAGGCTCAGGGGACCATATGGGTCACTAGGATTCGAACCGCCATTCTTCTGTATGCAAGACAAATGTCCTATCTCCAGGCTATCTCTCCGGCCCCAGTTGTAGCTATTTTTTTTTCTTCGGGTTTTTGGGCCACACCCAGTGACGCTCAGGGGTTACTCCTGGCTATGCGCTCAGAAGTCACTCCTGGATTGGGGGACCATATGGGAGCCAGGGGATCGAACCGCGGTCCGTCCAAGGCTAGCACAGGCACCTTACCTTCAGCGCCACCGCCCGGCCCCCAGTTGTAGCTATTTTTATAGCAAAAAATGTAGTCATAGGGGCCCGGGAGATAGCATGGAGGTAAGGCGTTTGCCTTTCATGCAAAAGGTCATCGGTTCAAATCCCGGTGCCCCACATGGTCCCCCGTGCCTGCCAGGAGCAATTTCTGAGCATGGAGCCAGGAGTAACCCCTGAGCGCTGCTGGGTATGACCCCAAAACCAAATAAACAAACAAACAAAAAAAATGTAGTCATAGTTTTAAATCTGCCTCATAGTCAGCTCTTAAAACATGTTTGTTAGTCTGAAAGAAAGAAATAGCACAGGAAATAGTTGTTTCTGTAGCAAAACTGATTTGATTCCAGGCTGTTCATGGTCCCAGAGTAAGCATAGAGCCATAGGAAACTCCTAAGTGAGTTTCCAGGTGAGATCTCCCAGTCTCCCCGGCCCCCCTCCCCAAATTATGAACAAAACATTTTATATTCAATCATAATTAATTTTTGTTGTTAATTTTTTTGGGGGGGAAGTCTACACCCGGTGACACGCAGGGGTTACATCTGGCCATGCACGCAGAAATCACTCCTGGCTTGGGGGACCATATGGGACACCAGGGACTCGGCTTCGGTCCGTCCAGGCTAGGTGCACAATGAAGATGCCTTACAGCTAGCTCCACGGCTCTGGCCCCTCAATCATAATTAATTTTTACATAAAATGGTCTATAAGACTTTTTGTTTTTGTTTTTTGGGTCACACCCAGCAGTACTCAGGGGTTACTCCTGGCTCCATGCTCAGAAATTGTTCCTGGCAGGCACAGGGGACCATATGGGGCACCGGGATTCGAACCGATGACCTTTTGCATGAAAGGCAAACGCCTTACTTCCATGCTATCTCCCGGGCCCCATAAATACTTTATATATTTAAATTCAATATCATATACACGTTTCAGTGTTGTTTTTGAGCTTACTCTGCTATACTTATACTTTTAAACCTAATTTTAATACTTTGAAGTATTATGCTTTTAAAATGTTGTCCTTTTAAACAGTCTTGAAAACTGAGATGTGATAAGACATGTGGCTAGTCTACATTTTACTTAACAATTTATTCCACTGTGTTATAAATGGGTTTTATTGCCTGACTTGATCATAGGTGACTATATATTCATAACTTTATTTTTCAGACTTTCTGTAATTTTATAATCAGAATTACATTATAAAAGTATAAATTTCCTATATTATTTTCCCATAACAATACTTGTTTTCATTGTCTGAGCCTTTTCCACACTCAAAAAAAGCAAAGCACAATTAATTTCTTCTGGGCACTCGGGATAAGCATCTTTAGGAGTAGGTGGATACTTGAGGAAACAGAAGCTAATCTACTAATTGACATCCTGTTCCCAAACAACTCCTCTTAGGAATTAATACTACATGGTCCAAGAAACATTGAGGGGATTTTGGATCATAAGCAATGTTGAAGGATTTAAAAAATACATACACTGATGAGTTGTTGTGCAGTCAACACTGGCATTGCATTGAGACTTAGCTGTTTCTCTGCTAACAGCTGCTCAGGAAGGGTCTCTTGGTGCAGCAAAAAGCGCTCCTGCTCAGCCATTTCTAGGATTTAAGATGACAGAGGAAAGGGGAAAGTGAATTTTCATTTTCACAAAACATACAAAGAGCCAGAGCAATAACACAACAGATGGGACACTTGCCTTGAACGTGGCTGACCTAGATTCCATCCCAGGCATCCCATATGATGCCCCAATCTTGCCAGTAGTGATTCCTTTTTTTTTTTTTTTTTTGGTTTTTGGGCCACACCCAGTGACGCTCAGGGGTTATTCCTGGCTATTCGCTCAGAAGTCGCTCCTGGCAGGCACGGGGGACCATATGGGGAACCGGGGGATCGAACCGCGATCCGTCCTAGGTTAGCGCAGGTAAGGCAGGCACCTTACCTACAACGTCACCACCCGGCCCCCGACAGTAGTGATTCCTGAGTGTAAAGGCAAGAGTAACCCCTGAGCATTGAATGATGTGGCCCCAAACCACAAATTCAAACATAAACTCAAAGAATTGTTGTTTTAGAGCCACAATTGGCAGTGCTCAGGATTTACTCCTGACTCTGAGCTCAGGAATACTCCTGGTGGTATCCCTGATACCACCATATTGGGGGAACCGTCTGGGGCACCTGGGATCAAACTTAGGTTGGCCACACACAAGGAAAGTGCTTACTACTGTATTATCTCTCTGGCTCCTAAACATGAACTTGTAAAGAAAAAGGAACATCACTAAAGGAAATGTTATTTCTCTTCAACGAACTTCATTTAATTCTTTAATATCTGATTTAAGTCAGATCACAGCAAGAACAAATATGAAGGAAAAAGAAATAGTCAAGACCCCATTAAATGATAAAATTTTAGAGCAGATTGCAATTTCATAAGATTTAAATCCCCCCTAAATCTGGGGGGGGGGCTCTTATTCCCACTTTATGATAATTTAGGAAACCAGTTCTCACCACCAAATGATTTTAGTATTTCATTCACTAAATGAAAAAAAAAATCTATTAAAAAGCCACTTGGGGGGCCAGAGAGACAGCATGGAGGTAAGGCATTTGCCTTGCATGCAGGAGGATGGTAGTTCGAATTCCAGCAACCTGTATGGTCTCCTGAGCCTGACAGGAACGATTTCTCAGCATAGAGCCAGGAGTAACCCCTGAGCACTGCCGGGTGTGACCCAACCCCTCCCCCAAATAAAAACAAAAACAAACAAAACAGCCACTTGGGGATAAAAAGGGAGAAAATAAAGCCACTTGGGAGCCAGGGCAAAAATACAGTGGTGGGCCCGGTGAGATAGCACAGCGGTGTTTGCCTTGAAGCAGTTGGTCGAGGACCAAAGGTGGTTGTTTCGAATCCTGGTGTCCCATATGGTCCCCCGTGCCTGCCAGGAGCTATTTCTGAGCAGACAGCCAGGAGTAACCCCTGAGCACCGCCGGGTGTGGCCCAAAAAACAAAAACAAAAACAAAAACAAAAATACAGTGGCATGGTTCTTGCAGCACAGAGCCAGGAATAAGTCCTGAACACTGGGTGTCTCTTCAAACAAAAACCTCAGCATTTTGGTGTCCCCCATTTTGGGGGGCCATATTTGGCTGTGCTCAGGACTTAGGGATCCCTTTTTTCTTTTTAATTTTTATTTTAGATACTGTGGTTTACAATACTTTAATAACAAGGTTTCATACATAACATAACACAGCACTCCCAGAGTGTCCATTTCCCTCCACCACTATCCCAGTGTCACTTCTAATTTAAACTAATCCAGGTCCTAATGTAGCATGTTATTTGTGCAGGGTTTGCCCATGAGACTATGATGAGTTGTGGGTAAAATGATTAATAGCTGCTATTTTTGCCTCCCATGTTGACTAACCTTTGAAGAGTCTTGACCAGTTTTACTGTAAAATGCCCCAGAATCAGTATATATTGAATTAATTCCTTTTGATTAGTTAGATTCAGGTTGAGGTCAAACTTTTTTTTTGGAATATAGGAAAATAGCACTGGTAGCATTGTGTACTGTCACATTACATCACCTCATAAAGTACTTAATGTAAATCTGACTCACTACTGGCAATGATATCTGTTATATGTCACATCTGAAAATATAGGGCAATCTTCTTTCTAATCATCTCTAATTTATCTTTAAATGGCAAATTATTTACCAGTGTTGCAAAATGGTGACTTTAGTAATTCTTTCATTGATCCCCTTCCCCTTTGATGTTCTTTATTCTGGGGGTGGGGGTGAGGGTGGGCTACCAGCAGCACCTGGTTCAGGTGTGACCCTAATCTAAAAAAAAAGGGGAGGGGGGCCAGAGTGATGGTGTGGAGCAGTAAGGCATCTGCCTTGCCACCGCTAGCCTAGGATGGACCACGGTTTGATCCCCGGAATCCCATATGGTCCCCCAAGCCAGGAGTAATTTCTGAGCACATAGGAGTAATCCCTAGCATCACCGGGTGTGGCCCAAAAAACAAAAAAAAAAAAAAAAAAAGAAAAGAAATTGCCACTAGTAGGCTCAGGAAATCATATGGGATGCCGGGGACTGAACTCAGGTTGGTCCTGGGTCAGCCGCATGCAAGGTAAAAGCCCTATCACTGTGCTATCATGCCAGTCTCCATGTTGATGTTATTGTGGGTTTCAACACTTTGGGGGGGATGGACATGTGATGTAGGATGAGGTGTTAATCCAGCAGTGTTTACAGGATATCCTGGCTCTGTACTCAGGCATGATCCCTGATAGTGCTTGGGGGACTACCTGTGCTGTTGGGTTTGAACAAGAGTCATGAAAGGGGCCAGAGAGATAGCATGGAGGTAAGGCGTTTGCCTTTCATGCAGAAGGTCCCATATGGTCCCCCGTGCCTGCCAGGAGCAATTTCTGAGCATGGAGTCAGGAGTAACCCCTGAGCGATGCCGGGTGTGACCCAAAAACCACAAAAAAAAAAAAAAAAAAAAAAAAAAAAAAAAAAAAAAAAAAAAAAAAAAAAGAGTCATGAAAAACAATCACTTCATTTCCTGTACTATATCTTCTCTCCAGACCCAACCATTATTGTTATTCTTCAAATTACCCCCAAACTAGCCAGCAAAACTGTATATGCTGTTTGTTATCTTTACTTTCCAATAATACTTACAAGATTTTTTCTTCTATAAGCCCTCATTTTGTCAGAGAAATAATATAAGGGCCAAGATAATTGATGCTACTTAGATGTTACAGCTTTTACTCTGTAGAAGGAATCACACTCGGCAGCGCTCAGGGGTTACTCCTGGCTCTATGCAGGCTCAGGGGACCATATGGGATGTCGGAATTCAAACCACCGTCCTTCTGCATGCAAGGCAAATGCCTTACCTCCATGCTATCTCTCGGGGCCCAATAAATATATATTTTAAATAATCATCGTTTCACATGGTAGTTCCAATTCAAATTCAGTGGCTGGTGAGGCTGGAGGCCACCAGGGCTGCACTATGCAGTCCTAGAGAGACAATTAGAGCTGGCGATGAAACTTGGGCTCACCCATGTGGTTCTATGCAGACTCTAAATATGAGAACTACTTTTTGCTCTAAGAAGGTAAGTTAGTAAGAATACAATCAGGACACTATGTTGAAATCCTTTGAATTTATCCTTTAGGAATTCTTATTTATTGGGTTTTGGGCCACACATGGTGGCGCTCAGGGGTTACTCAAGGTTCTGCGCTCAGAAATTGCTCCTGGTGGGCTCTAGGGACCATACAGGATTCAAATGCCCTACCACTATGCTATCACTCCGGCCTCGGGAATTCTTATTTTATTTTATTTTATTTTATTTTTTGTTTTTGTTTTTGGGTCATACCCGGCAGTGCTCAGGGGCTACTCCTGGTTCTACACTCAGAAATTGTCCCCAGCAGGCTCGGGGAAGCGTATGGGATGTGGGGATTTGAACCACCATCCTTTTGCATGCAAGGCAAGCTTTACCTCCATGCTATCTCTCCGGCCCTGGGAATTCTTATTTTAAAATGAAAATTTTCAGTCATAGGGTAAGGAACAGATTCAGAATGACTCTCACACGTGGGCCATAAAGAAATCTCCAAAGGGAATATCATATGCCCAAAGGCAACAGAAATTCAGAATACGAGAACTAGTCTTTAGTAGGAAGCTTGCCACTGGAATGGAAGTGGGGTAGGGCAAAAGAAAGGGAATAAAGTTAGGAAAGGCAGTAAGTTAAGAAGGGAAAATGTGCCTGCCAAAAAGGCAGGCAGAGGAGAGGGAGGAAAACTGGGAACACAGATAGGGAGCTTAGTGTTGAAAACACTGTATGCATGAAACTCAATAACATATCTTTGCAACTTTGTAATTAATGCTGATTCAATAATTTTTTTAAATCTTCAATAGAAAATAAAATTTTAATCAAATTTCTTTATAAAACAATTCTAAGGGCCAGAGATATAGCTAAAAACATACAAATAAAAAAATGGCTTGCATGTAGATGGCTTGAGTTTGATATCCAGCACCACATAGTCCTCAGTCCCCAAATGAAACCCCCAAGAAAAGGGGGTTGCTTCTGAGTAGCCCCTGAGTATCTATAAGTGTGGCCCCCATACAAAAAAAAAAAAAACAAAACAATTAAATTAAAAGAGAATTCAGGGCTAGAGATATAGTCATTCTCTATAGTACTGAGAAGTAGGATGCTTGGATTTGATCCCCAGCATCCTATACGGTCTCTGGAGAACCTCTAGGCATGATTCCTAAGTGCAGAATCAGGACTAACCCCTAAGCATCCCTGCATATGGCCCAGAAAATAAAAACACATTTTTTTAGTTAAACAAAGAAAAGAGAATTCATTATATAATTGATTCACTGTCCAAAGACACTGAATGCAAAGTGTTTCTTTTAAAGGAGAGATAGATCTATTTCAAATCAAACCCAGAACCAGAATCTCTAAGTTTACTGATGACATAATTAATTTGTAAGTCTTGATTAATTATCTTACCTTCAATTTTTTCTTGCAACGTATCTTCTGAAAAGTCTGAAGCTAATGCAGCCAATTTACTCAAACCAAGCAGAGTTTTTTTTTTTGCAAAATAACGAGTTTCCATATTTGCCAAACCAAGAAGTGTTGCATGTGCCTACAATTAAAGTATGAAAACTTCTTAGATCCTGGGAAGTACTTTATGGTTAAAAATATTTCCAGGGGCCAGAAAGATAGCATGGAAATAAGGCATTTGCCTTGCATGCAGAAGGTCAGCAGTTCGAATCCCAGCATCCCATATGGTTCCCCGAGCCTGCCAGGAATGATTTCTGAGCATAGAGCTAGGGGTAATCCCTGAGCGCTGCCGGGTGTGACCCAAAAACAAAAACAAAAAAAATTTCCACTGTTTACTCAAGCTTTATAAACAAGAAAGTGCTCATTACAAAAATAATCAATCTTATTATTTACACGTTAATATGATTTTGGATTTTACTATAATAGATAAATCACAATGGTTACAATTTTACTAAGATATCAGAATTAGCAGCAATACCAACAAAAGTTAAAGAGTACTTAGTTCAAATTACATATAAAAACACTTCAAGTTATTTAGCAGCATCATACTTCTTAAAATTAATATAATGAAATAATAATAATAATAATGAAAATGAAAAAGTTCAAAATCTGTACCATGTAATTGAATCCCTTTACCTTTTCTAATTCTTGGCTATTAATTTCATGCAACCAGCTGAGATGTTCATGAGCTTGTAAAAAATTTGCCAACTGTCCATGCTGAGAAATAGGCTGAGATAATAATTTGCCTCTCTTTCCTTTTTCCAGATACCAGCGAAAGAGAAAGTCTGAAAAATTCTACAAATAGCAGAGCCAAGAAGTCAACAATGTATAACAACAGAACATCAAGCACCTTGTATGATACATTTAAATATAAATATAAAACACTTAAAAACAGAGATTTAGGTAATTATCTTGTAAGAAACCCACTCCAATTCAATCCCCTGGTAACTACTAACTCTGAACACCATGTGGAGCAAACCTTGAGTACAGCCTCTACTGCCAATCCTATCTATCCCTACACAACAAACTCTAGTACATCTTTCTTTAAAGGGTTTTAGATTTCAGAACAGAAATCAGTTTTCCCTATAGCATATTTGATGAATAGCTGGGGGATATGAGGGAGCTGTACTGGAAAAGAAAACTAAAATGTCTTGCAGTCTCATTTAAGAGGTATAAAGGATGGCATTCTGCATTAAACACCAGTGTACCTACCAAAAAAAAAAAAAAAAGGAGAAATAAGTGTAAGAAAAGCTGCAACCAAATCCTGGCTCACCTAAAATGGTAAAATAGTATTTAAATAATCACAAGTACACTCTGGGCACTACTAGGTGCAGTCAAAAACCAAATATTAGGGGCCCGGGAGATAGTATAGAGGTAAGGCGTTTGCCTTTCATGCAAAAGGTCATCGGTTCGAATCCCGGTGCCATATGATCCCCGTGCCTGCCAGGAGCAATTTCTGAGCATAGAGCTAGGAGTAACCCCTGAGCGCTGCCGGGTGTGACCCAAAAATCAAAACAAAAAAAAACAAAAAAACCCCAAAAAACCAAAACAAAACAAAACAAAAAAAACCACCAAATATTAACAATAAGTAAGGTAAGAATTGACAGGCTTTGAATTTAACAAACAACATTAAAAATCATTAAAAGTAAGTCCAAAATGTGGCCGGGTGGTGGCGCTAGAGGTAAGGTGCCTGCCTTGCCTGCGCTAGCCTTGGATGGACCACGGTTCGATCCCCCGGTGTCACACATGGTCCCCCAAGCCAGGAGCAACTTCTGAGCACATAGCCAGGGATAACCCCTGAGCGTCACTGGGTGTGGCCCAAAAACCAAAAAAAAAAGTAAGTCCAAGGCCAGAGTGACAGCACAGTGGTAGGGCATTGTCTTGCACACAGATGATCTGAGATGAACCTGGGTTTAATCCCTGGCATCCCATAGGATCCCTCAAGCCTGCCAGGAACAATTTCTGAGCACAGACCCTGTGTGCTACCAAGTGTGGAACAAAAATAAAAACAAAAAAATAAAAGCAGGGCCAGAGAAAATACAGCAGGTAAGCTGCTTGCCTTATATGAAGCTGATCCTGGTTTGATCCCTAGCACCACATATTCTGAGCACAGAACCAGCAATAAACCCTAAACACTGCTGAGTGTGGCCTTAACTCCTCTTCCAACAGCACCACCACTTATCTCCTGGATAAGTGCTTTTCAACATTTTCACACCTGTGAATTGACAGGTCCATGGAACAGTGGTTGAAAATCACTGACCAAGACAGTGTCTTATGGTTACCTTTTTTAAAATAGAGAAACATGGTGATAAGGGTAAGAATAAGGACAATAAGGTTACAGTGCATGCCTAAAGTTTGATCCCTGATACTGAACTGGCCACCAACCACCTCTCCCAGCCCCAAGTACTGGGTTATAGTCCTGGTAGTAGTTCCACAGCTCAGCCATGTACAGCCCCTGGACTACTACTGCAAAAAAACAGGGCAGGGCAGGGGAGAGGAGGGAGAGAGGAGAGAAGATAGGAGAGGGAAGATAAAAGAGGGGAGGGAAGGGAAAGCAAAGGAAAGTGAAGAGAGGGGAGGGGAATAGGGAGGGAAAGGGAGGGAAGAAGGGAGAAGAGGAAAGGGAAGAAGGAATGGGAGGAGAGGAAAAAGAAAAGAGGGAAGGGAAGAGATGAGAAGGTGAAGGAAGGGGAGGAGAGAAGAGAAGGAGGAGAGGAGAAAGGAGAAGAGAAAGGAGGGAACAGGAGGAGGGGCAGGGAAGGAGGGAGGGGAGGGGAGTGGAGAAGGGGAGAAGAGAAGAGAGGAGTGGAGAGGAGAAAGAGAAAAAAGAAGAAATGAAAGCCTGATCTCAAATAAAATAGAAATATTAGCTCTTTCAAAGTAATTTCCTCTGCTTACAAAATCATCTATTCAAATTTTAAAAAGTCAATAGCCAGATACCTAACTACTGATAAATAGAAAAAATTATATATGTTTAAAAGGTCAATCTTTCAGAATGATTTATAAAGATCTGCCAAGTAGCAAGAAACATAAAGCATAATTAGTAACTAATTATAAAAGATTGCATCGTATTTCCAAAACTCCAAGCTTTATTAAAGGTCTTATAGTAGGCCCACAATCTTTGTTACCTGATCTGCAAATTGTGTCATGTAGCGTTGAAGTCTAGCCTGGTTGTCGGTCTGCTCACACATTTGCACTAAGATATCAAAATCACAATATTTTTCTGCTAAAGAGGCAGCCCACGAGTGTTGGCCTAGTGTGACTATGAAAATGGGAACAGATGGTGTCTTGTTAGTAAAAAATTTTAAATAAAAAAATATAACTTAAAGTTTTATGTTACAATTTTAGCTGAAATCATACCTCTAAACTAAAAGTAACTAACAAACAGAAAGCCTTTTCAATTACTACTAGTATTTAATTTTATGATTCATACAAACTCACTCAAAATTAAAATTTAGTCCAAAAGTAGGCACCGCCTACCTAAACGTTATTTCCTTTCTTCACATACTAGCAAAACAAGCTGGCTAATCAATCTCTTGGCCAGAGAGGACTCAAAAGGCTGGAGCACATGCTTAGCCAATACCAGCACCCTATGTCCGAAGGTCCCAAGAACCATGGTGCTAGTGTTGGTCTGCCCACTTCCCCAATAAAGCTCCTTTTTCTCCTCTTGTAAATAAATGTATCAATCTTTGTTTTACTAATTAGTCTAATTAGCCATGTAAAGGGATTTGTTTTAGGGAAGTAGGCATATAATTTTTCAATCACCTTGTCAACCATAATCATAGCTGGCAAGTAGAGAAAAGGTAAAAAAATTAATCCAGAAAACTGAACATAATTGTTTTGCTTCAGAATCTTTGTTACAGTAAATTAACAATAGCATACTAAATACAGCTATCATATATTTTTCATGTACTTACGAAGTGGAGATAGGAGATCTGATCTTTTCTGTTGGTATTCTACTTCCAAACTACTGTATCTTTCTTGGTCACTGGATTTGTCCAGAGACAAAAGCTGAGAAACATAACCATCCAGGAAGCAATCAATGAGTGCCACCAGCTGCTCTGTCAGGATGTTTCGGAGGTTACTGTCTGCCTGGGGATAAACCATTTTCAAGATAATTCCATGTTGGCGCATTATAGCTGTACGAATGCCAGCAGGGCCACTTGTTGCTGTAAAATCACACAAAATAATATAGTAGTTAAAGAGGTAAAGCCTTTATTAGGGTGAAAAGAAAAATTGCCTAAAATTTATCTCACCTTCCTACAACTATAAAAATAAATATTCAATAGAGATGGCTCCGTGCTTTTTCAAACACTTTGCTATTAAAAGTTTTTCTATAAAATCAAGTAAATCCAATCCTAAATTCCTTTAATGCTATTTAACTTTAATGCTTTATTTAACTTTATTAATTTAACTAATGTTTTAACTTTAAATGTTATTTAACTTTTACTCTTATGTTTTACTTTTACTCTTATGTTAAACTGATGTATTGTTCATACTCCCAGTACCTGCTTCTATTTTTAAATAATATAATTTAATGTAAATGATGGGGCCGGGCGGTGGCGCTGGAGGTAAGGTGCCTGCCTTGCCTGTGCTAACCTAGGACGATCCCCCGGTTCCCCATATGGTCCCCATGCCTGCCAGGAGCGACTTCTGAGTGAATAGCCAGGAGTAACCCCTGAGCGTCACTGGGTGTGCCCCCCACCCTAAAAAAAAGCACCACACCAAAAATGCTATAATTTATTAGGAATCCAATAAAAACCAATTAAACTAATTACATAAAATTATAAACACAGGAATAAAGGTGATTTTTCACAAGGTCTGTGCAAGGCCATAGCATGTAAGTTGTATTTCATTCTATTTATAAAACTGTACTAGGGTGCAGCCAGAGCAATAGTACAGCAGGGAGAGTGTTTGTCTTGCACAAAGCTGACCCAGGTTTGATCCCCAGCATCTCATATGGTCCTCAGAGCCTGCCAGGAGTGATTCCTGGGTACAAAATCAGGAGTAATCCCTGAGCACAGCCAGGTGACCTAAAAACCAAAACAAAACTGCACTAGGGGTTTCCAAAAATAATGGCCATAGGAAACATAAAATTTATTAGAAATTCGAAATATTTTGATAGTACAGCAGGCATGGTAGATGACCAGAGTTCAAACCCCAACATCCCATATGGTTACCCTGAGCCCCCAGGAGTTAATTCCTACGTACAGTGCCTGGACTAAACCCTGAGCATCTCTGGGTGTGGTCTAGGAATCAAAATAAGAAAAGGTATTTTGCATTGCTAGTAAATATATTTGTCTTAATGCTTACAATCTTACCTGTCCAAGGAATGTACTCTGGTTCTTTTTCTCGTGATTCTTCTCTTCTATACATGGAAATTTTATTTTGTCGATAATGACAAGCAGCCTGCAACATGTCCTGGAAAATAACTAAAACATGTTATTACATGCAGAATACAATTAGTTCCAGCTAAAAATAGTGTATAAAAATGTCTATTAATGAAGAAATAACACAAGAAAAATAAAAATAGCACAAGTCTGCAAGAAAACATTTTGGTAATTTCTGCATTTAAGAATTGTTTTACTAAAAAAAAAGAATTGTTTTACTTCCTAAATTAACCTCAATCATAAAAATTATAGAATAAACAAAGTAGAAAAATTATGACTATACAGTAGATTAGCCAAACTAATGAAACATCTTAATAATATAAGTAGCAAGATTTTGAGTAAAACAAAACAAGACAAAACAAAAAATAGGCTGGAGAGATAGCATGGAGGTAAGGCGTTTGCCTTTCATGCAGAAGGTCATCGGTTGAATCCCGGCAGTCCATATGGTCCCCTGAGCCAGTCAGAAGCGATTTCAGGAGTGACCTTTGAGCGCTGCCAGGTGCGACCCAAAAACCAAAAACAAACAAACAAAAAATAAAAAAACCAGAAATAATAAGACAGTTATATTAATACAACTGTAATATTATTTTCCAAGTAAAATTTATTCTGTCAAAAATAACTAGTACTTATTGAATCTTTTCACATGCAAAAAATGTTAAAATGTTAACTGACTAATGATATTGCTTGTCTTTTGAAGTTAACAAATGGCTAAAATTTTACAAATTTCTTTATAGAATAAAAAATATGGGGTCAACCCACTTTCTTTTTAAACATATTCTGACCTTTGTATAAAATCTTCACTAAATTTTTGTACCTTAAGAATATTGTTCACATTGATCACCACCTCAGCCCATTCAATTGATTCCAGTAACACATCCTTTAAGACTTGCTCTTCGTGGTCCAGTAAACACTCACAAATTGTATCGACCTGGGAGACCTGAGAAAAGCATAGAAAAGTCAACTACTTACAACAAAAATATGATGAGTAGTAATGACAAACTACCTAGAATCTATTCAGTTAGAAAAAAAAATTTTTTTTTTTTTGTTTTTGTTTTTGGGTCACACCCGGCAGTGCTCAGGGGTTACTCCTGGCTCTATGCTCAGAAATTGCTCCTGGCAGGCACGGGGGACCATATGGGGCACCGGGATTCGAATCGATGACCTTTTGCATGAAAGGCGAACGCCCTGCCTCCATGCTATCTCCCGGGCCCCTAGAAAAAAAATTTTAAACAACAAAACAAGTTGAGTCTCTGTCACCTGCTTTTCTGTTTTTGCCCTGCTGGACAGTGATAGGATTAAAGGTATGTACACCTAACTTCCAAAAGTAGAGACTGTGCAAGCAACGAAGTCATAGAAATTGAGCCTGAATTACTTCAATGTAAAATTCTCATTTATGGGGCTGGAATGATAGTACCGGAGGTAAGGCACATGCCTAGTCCCCAGAACCCCATATGGTCTTCGAAATTCTGAGTGCAAAGCCAGAATAAGCTTGAGCACAGTAAGGTGTGAACCCAACTCTCCCCCTCAAATGTTTTTTTAATTTAATTATCAAGAAGTGGGGCCCGGGAGATAGCATGGAGGTAAGGCATTTGCAAAAGGTCATCGGTTCGAATCCAGGTGCCCCATATGGTCCCCCGTGCCTGCCAGGAGCTATTTCTGAGCATGGAGCCAGGAGTAACCCCTGAGCACTTCCGGTGTGACCCCCCAAAAAAAAATATATATATATATCAATAAGTATGAAATATTTATTACAACTACCAGTGCTAAATACCACCTTTATTTTATTTTGTTTTTGGGGTCACACCTGGTAGCCCTCAAGGGTTACTCCCGGCTCTACACTCAGAGATCGCTCCAGGCAGGCTTGGGGGACCATATGGGATGCCTGGATTCGAACCACCGACCTTTTGCACGCAAGGCAATGCCTTACCTCCATGCTATCTCTCTGGCTCCATCACCTTTATTTTTAAACTGTACTTCTTTTTGTATTTTTTTTTTGTTTGTTTTTTTTGGGTCACACCCGGCAGTGCTCAGGGGTTACTCCTGGCTCCATGCTCAGAAATTGCTCCTGGCAGGCACGGGGGACCATATGGGGCACCGGGATTCAAACCGATGACCTTTTGCATGAAAGGCAAATGCCCTACCTCCATGCTATCTCCTGGGCCCCTCTTTTTGCATTGGGGGGGGGGGCGGCACACCTGGTGATGCCTAGGTGAAGCCTATCTATGCGCTCAGAAATCACTCCTTGCTATGGGACGATATGGGACGCCTTCGGATAAAACCGTGGTCCATCCTAGGCTAGCACTGGCAAGGCAGATACCTTACCGTTCCATGCCAACTGCTAAGGCCCCCTCTTTTTACTTTTGTCTTTTTGTTTTGTTTTGGGGGCCACAACTAGTAGTGCGCAGGGGTTACTCCTGACTCTGTGCTCAGAAATCGCTCCTGGTAGGCTCGAAGGAGATGAGATGCTGGAAATTGAACTTGGGTGCATCCCGCTTGGCCATGTTCAAGGTAAACGCCCTACTACCGTGCTACTCCAGCCCTTTTTACACTTATTTAAATTAAGGTCAATGTCACCTATAAATAGTACTAAATTCTAAATAATATCACACTATCTTTTTATGTTTTTGTTTTTTTGATTTTTGAGTCACACCTGGCAGTGCTCAGGGGTTACTCCTGGCTCTACGCTCAGAAATAGATCCTGGCAGGATTGAGGGACCATATGGGATGCCGGAACTCAAACCACCATCCTTTTGCATGCAAGGCAAATGCCTATCTCCATGCTATCTCTCCGGCCCCAATATCACTATATTATATAAGAATCTAAACTAATGATTCAAAGGCTGGAGAGATAGTACAACAGCTGAGGCACTTGCTGTGAATAGGGTCAACCACACTTCCATCCCTGTACCACATACATGGTTCATAAATAGTTCCCTGTACACTGTCATCAGTGATCCCTGAGCAAAGCCACAAGTAAAGCCTGAGTACTGCAAGTGTGAACTCCAAAACTGCAACTCACAAAAATAAATAAATAAATAAATAAATAAAGCAATAAAACTGTTGTTGGGTCACACCTGGCGGTGCTCTGGAGTTACTCCTGGCTCAGAAGTAGCTCCTGGCAGGCTCAAGGGTCCATATGGGATGCCAGTATTCAAATTGGGATCTGTCCTGTGTTAGCCGTATGCAAGGCAAAAATGTCTTACCACTGTGCTATCACTCTGGCCCACAATAAACTTTTAAATGACAAATTATTGTTTTCATCTTTGAGAAATTCCTATTCTTTAGATATTAGAAATATTTTTATAAAGAGCAATATAAAAATACTAATGGGGTATAGGGTATGTTCCTTAAAGATTCCCTAAAAAGAAAGTAAATGTCTAACTATTGTTCTAATTCAAACACAAGGTCACATTGCAAGTTATTCTTCTTTTGGGAATAGCAGGACATATGTAGTGTGTTCCTACATGAAAGGATCACTCCTGGGGGCTGGGCGGTGGCGCTGGAGATAAGGTGCCTGTGCTAACCTAGGACGGACCGCGGTTCGATCCCCGGTTCCCCATATGGTCCTCCGTGCCTGCCAGGAGCGACTTATGAGTGAATAGCCAGGAGTAGCCCCTGAGCGTCACCAGGTGTGGCCCAAAAACCAAAAAAAAAAAAAAGGATCACTCCTGGGAGCTTCAGGAGATTATACGGGGTGCTAGAGATTGAACCTAGGTCAGTGCATACAAGGCCAGCACCCTATCCACTTTACTATCCCTCAAAGCCCTGCAAAATTATTCTGGGTTGTTTATTGTTGTTGGCTTTTAAAATTTTTAGCTCTTGAGCCCAGTGATGGTCAGGGTTTACTCCTGGTTCTGTGCTCAAGGATCACTCCTATTGGGACTTTGGGGGACCATACTGGTGCCATGGATGAAAAATTGGTCACAGCTATCCATAACTGGCCATGAAGGAGATCATCAATGCCTTTATCTCTGAGAATGGCTGGGTGGAGGTCTACTGAGGCAGTGAGTGCAAGAGCCTCAGTTCCCTCCTAAGGCCTGGCCTAGCTGGCTCCAGCTCCTGTACATAGTATGTGTGTTCCGTTCCCCTACACCCACCCCCATCCCTAATTCGGTTCTGCTTTCTGGACCACAGACTGCCTTTTCTACTACTGAGTGGGAGGGACACAGCAGGCAGAAATGGATTGAATGAAGGCCCACCGCTGCCTCGACTGCACCTGCAATAAACCAGAGACACTCTGGGGAAAAATGGAGACCAACAAGGTATGAAGAAGAACAAGAGATGGCCAACATCAAGAGTGTACCACAGTGAACTACTAGAAAGTCCAAGAGGTAGCAGTTACTGGAGAAACAGAAAGAGAAGTCTAAGGGAAATCATGGTATCTGACAGGGGAAAAAGCAAACTTCTGTAAAAGCAGGCTAGGAAAGAAGTGAATAATTACTCCAATTTCTGACCCTCCAGTAGTGCTTCAATTCACTGTCCTCAAACTTAACAGGAAGTCTGAAAGGAGAGAGTTTACCGACAAAGCTACTGAATAGGGGAAGAGTTCAGAATAGATTTATAGAGATAAAAAGAGAACCTGTGGGGGTTGGAGAGACAGCACAATGGCAAGGCATTTGCCTTGCATGAAGAAGGACGGTGGTTCGAACCCAGGCATCCCATATGGTCCCCAGAGCCCACCAGGGATGATTTCTGAGCGTAGAGCCAGGAGTAATCCCTGACTACTGCTGTGCCAGGTGTGACCGGGGAGGGAGAGAGAGAGAGAGAGAAGAGAGAGAGAGAGAGAGAGAGAGAGGAGAGAGGAGAGAGAGAGAACCTGTTCATCAACTCTGCAAGTTGATATATAAGCTTGCAGGTATATTTTATATATACCTGATATGTACGTAAAACAAGTTCATATATATAAGTAAAAGTTATAAGTGAAATATTTTGACTCACAACTTACATAGATAAAATTTTAAATACAAGATCTTCTGTCTCAATCTTTTCTCTGCTTCCTGTGTGATCAGTATCTGACAAAGTTCTATAGAGTCACATTGAAGAAAGCAAGAGAACTCATCTTACCTCTCTGAAAAACACATCTGCTGGAGTCAGGTTGGATGGAACTTCACAGTCTCTCTTATTTAAAGCAAGCAAAATCGCTGTGTTTACCAGGTCAGAAAGCTGAGAATGGTGGTTCTTAAGAACAATGGCCGCTGACAACTTCTCAGCATGCTCACAAAGCAATAATCGAGTTGTCATCGGCATCCCTCTTACTGTTAAAGTACGTAGACGGTCAAATAATCCAACCTTGTGAAAAGACAAACACAAATTTTAGAGCACTTATAGTAAGATACAAAAATAAGGGGCCCGGGAGATAGCATGGAGGTAAGGCGTTTGTCTTTCATGCAAAAGGTCATCGGTTCGAATCCCGGTGCCCCATATGGTCCCCCGTGCCTGCCAGGAGCAATTTCTGAGCATGGAGCCAGGAATAACCCCTGAGCACTGCCGGGTGTGACCCAAAATACCAAAAAAAAAAAAAAAAAAAAAAAAAAAAAA
>PVKC010018679.1:0-19413 GCA_004027635.1 Crocidura indochinensis
GGTTTTTGGGTCACACCCGGTAGTGCTCAGGGGTTACTCCTGGCTCCATGCTCAGAAATTGCTCCTGGCAGGCACGGGGGACCATATGGGGCACCGGGATTCGAACTGATGACTTTTTGCATGAAAGGCAAACGCCTTACCTCCATGCTATCTCCTGGGCCCCGGTATTTTACTTCTTTCTCTCTCTCTTGCTTTTTTACAACTGTGATTTGCACTTCTGTAAATGAAGGGGCACCGTGCACATTCCTTTATCTCCTTTCGGCACCCAGTCTTTGTCTGAAGTGGTGTCAACTATAATTGTCATTGTCATAGTGATTCCTTCTCAACCCTAACTACACTGCTCTACTATTAGTGGCAAATTTCCTACAAACAACTGGTCCTCCAGACCCTCATCATTATTATCACTGGATATTATTGCCATAATATCTTTTTCTCCTTATATTCCACAAATGAGTGAGAGTCATTCTATGTCTATTTTTCCCTCTGACTCATGTCATTCAGCATATTCCATAAGTAAGATAATTTCATGACTTAACTTTTTTCTAACCACTGCATACTATTACATTATGCAATGTACAGCTTCTCAAGCACTCCTCTGTCACTGAGCACTTGGATTGTTTCCAGATTCTGGCTATTATAAACAGTGTTGCGATGAACATAAGAAAGCAGTATGGTGGTTTTGTATTCTTATGGTCTGTATATCCTTAAGAGTAGTATTGATGGATCATATAGAATCTCAATTTCCAGGTTTTTTTGCTCATGTTGTGTTCCAAAAAGGATGGACCAGTATGCATTCAAACCAGTAGTTAAAGTGAGTTCCTTTCTCTCCACATCCACTCCAGCTGTGGTTGTTCTTGTTATTTGTGATGTGTGCCAGTTTCCATTTCATGAGATGGTATCTCATTGTTATTTTGATTTGCATCTCCCCGATTATTAGTGATTTGAAGCATTTTTGATGTGTTGTAAAATAGACTGTATACTGCAGGCAGAAAGGACAAATATAGCCATTCATTTGATTAATTTGATCATACACTACCACAGTATCATTCATGAAGAAAAATTTTAATGAATGTTTCTTGAAAAGTTAAACTCTAACATATTTAAGAGGCCTCAAAAAGAGAAAAATCTAGTGTTTCCCCCAAAGGACTTGACTTTATATTAACTTACAAGAATCTCATACATATGGGGCAGGTACACTTTGAAAGGAACAAAGAAGTGTGTCATTTGAAGATCAGGTTCTCCAAAGCTGGTTCTCTGAGAGTTTCCTTAGAGATGATGGAAGCAGAACCTTGATCTTTCCTACAACCTGAAGTCCAGAGGACTCTGTGTGTGTGTGTGTGTGTGTGTGTGTGTGTGTGTGTGTGTGAAGAGGAGAGAGAGAACAAAAGAGAAAGTTGGGGATTGATTAGGGGAATATTTACTTTCACCATTCCACTCTAGTATGTAACCATATCACCAGAAAAGGAAAACTGATAGCTTCTTGCAAATCCCAAGGTGAGAGTTAGGCAGCAGTTACTGACTTAAGTCTATATATCTAGAGTATGCTAAACTCTATTATGATGATGCATTTATATCAAGTATAGTGGAAAAGTTGTGTGGTAAGGAAGACAAGAGAAGAGAATAATGTTAATTTTTATCTGTTTGTCATCCTGGAATGCACTGATTTTGAAAGGGAGGGAAGACAAATTCTGAGATTTGTTGCACAGAGCCATGAACTGAAGAAAAGGTAACAAAATGCCCCCTGAGATCTGTTTCAAACTTTCAGGTACACACTAAATACTTCTGCTTTGCAAACTAGCTATGCATTTCACTAGTTCTTAAGCTCCAGTTATCCTTTTTTGTGAGAAAACTTAAAGGGAAGAGAAAGAACAGCATCCAAGGCTAACACTGCGGCCATTATTTTAATGTGAAACCATTACATTAGAACTTGGAGGGAAAGTTATTAGTCTTTTTCACTGTTGGTAGGAACATATATTGGATTAGCCTCTATATTAGATAATATGATTTATTAAAATATAAAAATAATCTACCATATGATCCAATAATTTATCTCTTATGTATCTGCTTTTTACAATATAAAATTTATAAACAAAAAAAGCAAATATTTAGGTTTATATCCTGCATCTGGAAATTCTTCTAGTTTGCCTTTTTCCTCCTATTTCAGGATATGGGGGTGGAAGAAACACCTTTAGAAAAGTCTGATGCTATTTTTCCTGAAAACAAGGTACAATATTTTTAGGTGTTAATGAGAACATATATTTAGGAGTGGATTACATAAAAATTTGCCATTATTTAGACATTTTATAGTCTTCTTTGACAAACTTTGTTTAATAACATTATAAAATATAATCTGAGACATTTAAGATGTAAAATATAACTTCTGTTAGAAAATAGTTCAGTTATTAAACACACCCTGGTAAAGTAATACCCTGGTTATCTTTACTAGTCTGGTGGAAACCTCAGAGATTTTCTGAATCATCTACAATGTCTAATATGAGATTTGAATAAGTTCTTAGTTGATGATAGGTGCTGTGTTCACTCCTCAGGTCAGTGCAGAGATGGATCCTCATGGAAAATTGTCACATGTCAAGACAGATAACACATCACACACAACAAAAAGCCATAAAATTCGATTTACTAGTAGTATTATGTGGCTTTGAAGAAAAGCTAGGAGCTCCCTAAACAGACTTAAAGACGACTTGATTACACAATTTTATAACCACGGTCTTAAATAAAGCAATTAAAAACCAAAAGTATGACTTGATACAGCAAGATGAGAATCATTTATCTTATATTATAATGGGGTTAAAGGGAACTGAAGTTTCCCTCAGGGAACGGAGACATTATGCTTTTTAACTTTCCTGCCAGAATCAAAAGAAAGACATTCGATTTTCTATTGTTTGTGCTTCCTTCCAGTACCAAAATATTGTCTGATGCTAATCCATGTTGTACATATTCATCATCTAATGAATATGTTATTTAAATTTTTTAAATGAATTGGTTATAGTTAAGTCTATAAGTAGGTGGGTAAACATTCCAAGATAACTGAAGATTTACTATTTTTATACTGATGTTTGCTAAGTGCCATAATAAATTCTGGTACAGAGCAGACACTCAATGTAAAAATGTTGCCTGAAAAGGAAGCCAATAGATAATGCAGACAAATTGCTAGAGCCAAATGAAAACAATTCTCAGAGAAGAGTGATTTCACAGAAGACGGCAAATGGGGGGTACCATCCTGCCTTCTCAGGAGCTGTTCAAGAGCCTTACCTCCTGAAAGAATTCTTGACTCCAGTTACATAAAAGTTCCACCGATAAGAGTGTTCAAAAACAAAATTCATCAGAATTAATTATAAGGCTGAATTGACTTTTAAGTGATTCATGAGTTGGAGACATTGTGTCTAATAATAGAAAGCCACTGCCAGGGTTTGCAAAAAGTGGAAGATTTTTTTGTAGTCAGAAGGAGCAGGAAAGACATGGTTATTAACAAAATAAAAGAAACATTTATTTTAGACAGATCAGCCTTACATATCCAGAAAACTGGATTAGCACTAACCAGCAAATTCCAGATTCATTATTTGAAGTTTATTTGGGTTTATTTTTAAAATTTTTCTTTCTTTTTTTATTTTTTCTATATTTTTACTTTAGGGACTCATTTGCAGTTCTCAAGGACTACATCTAAGTCAGTGCTCAGGAATTATTTTGGGCAGTGCTTAGGAGAACCATGAATAGAGTATACTAAGCATATACTCAGTCTGTTGAGATATCTCTCCAACCTTAATTGACTATTTTTGGGGTAGGGCACACCCGGTTATGCTCAGGGCTTACTCCTGCTTATGCGCTCAGAAATTGCTCCTGGCTTGAGGGACAATCTGGATAGCCAGGGGGCCAAACCCAATTCTGTCCTGTGTCAGCCATGTGCAAGGCAAGGCAAACGCCTTACAGTAGTACTATTGCTCCAGTCCCATTAATTGACTATTTTCTTTTTTTTTTTTTTTGGGGGGGGGGTCACACCCGGCAGTGCTCAGGGGTTACTCCTAGCTTCATGGCTCAGATTTGCTCCTGGCAGGCACGGGGGGCCATATGGGGCACCGGGATTCAAACTGATGACCTTTTGCATGAAAGGCAAACGCCTAATTGACTATTTTTAAACTTTATAATTTGAAATATTATAATGGCACTGAATTTTGCTGCCTGAGGACTGGCATCAAAACCCTAGTTTGGGCTTTTTTTTCTATTTTTACAAGAAAGATGTAAAATGTAGACTCTCATATACTTATAGATACCAACATTGTCTGAAATTTTTCCTATAAGATCTACAAAAAAGGGAGCCAGGCGGTGGCGCTGGAGGTAAGGTGTTTGCCTTGCCTGCGCTAGCCTAGGACGGACCGCGGTTCGATCCTCCGGTTTCTCTTATGGTCCCCCAAGCCAGGAGTGACTTCTGAACCCATAGCCAGGAGTAACCCCTGAGCGTCACTGGGTGTGGCCCAAAACCAAAAAAAAAAAAAAAAAAAAAAAAGGACCCACAAAACAGAATATGGAATGAATCTATCAAAAAACTATTCTTCAAAGTAATTTTTTACTTAAATTCTGTCTAATTTAAATTATTTTAATTTCACATGTTTTTAAACTGAAGCACAAGATTTATAGTATAATTATTGATAGAGTTTCAAGCACACAACATTTTTACATCACAACCTCCACCAGTGTCTACATTCCTCTACCATTGTTGTAGGGTCCTCTCCCAATAATCTTTTCACCCAATCTGCTCTTGGTAAATTAGTTCTTGTAATTTTGGTTCGTACCATTAATGAATCTCAACAGCTATAACTAAGGCATAAACATGAAAGAGATGACTCAGATGTCTTTATTGTTATTCACCAATTAAAACCACATTTCTATGAAGATGTATCTAAAAATAGCTCATTGCAAATTTTTTTATAATTCTGAGTAAACGCATTTTCACTTAGAAAGGCAAACTTAGGGGCAACTCTACATGGTATTATTGAAACATAAAATTAAAATAAAACAAATTAATCAAAATTACTTAAATAATCAACATATATTTAAAATCCTGTCTTTGCATATGCTTAAGTTATTCTTAGAAAAGGTCAGATATAATTTTTGCTAACGGAAGGACTGAATATTTAGCTCTATTTATGAGTGTCTTTTTCTTTCTTTTCTTTCTTTCTTTCTTTCTTTCTTTCTTTCTTTCTTTCTTTCTTTCTTTCTTTCTTTCTTTCTTTCTTTTTCTTTTTCTTTCTTCTTTCTTTCTTTCGTTCTTTCGTTCTTTCTTTCTTCTTTCTTTCTTTCTTTCTTTCTTTCTTTCTTTCTTTCTTTCTTTCTTTCTTTCTTTCTTTCTTCTTTCTTTCTTTCATTTTTTCTTTCGTTCTTTCTTTCTTTCTTTCTTCTTTCTTCCTTCTTTCTTTCTTTCTTTCTTTCTTTCTTTCTTTCTTTCTTTCTTTCTTTCTTTCTTTCTTTCTTTCTTTCTTTCATAACCTCACATTCTCATGTATATCACTTGCAAAAATAATTCAGAATGGCATTTCTAATTTTTAAATTATTTTATTCAAAAGAACATGCCTCTGTTGTCTATGATTTGTTTTATTAACCTTAATATATTTAATAGTTTATTAAAAATGCTGTCAAAACTACACAGGACAATGCAACTTAGCTCCCAAGTTGCTTATGCTATGACTTATTTTTTTTACTTTTTTTTGGTTTCTCAATAATAATTTTCACTTCCATAATTCTGCTGTCCCATATATATACATATATGCATATATATACATATATACATGATCCAAATGGAATTAAAATGATTGAATGCTTACCTTTGCATTAGATTTTTCTGGCCACTTGAGTTCATTTAGTAAATTACTATTTCAGTTCATTAAGTGGAACTTCAATAGTCTAAAATCGTTAATGCACTTAATAATTTGGCACTTGTAATTGCCAGTGATGGTAGTACATTTGCTTTCAGATTCTCAGAGTAATGATTATGAAGAAAGAATTTGTGCACAAAGAATTACATTGCTAGTCATTAGGATTGTGTAGACTCTCTTAAGTTTATAATAAATCCTTTTGTCAACCAATATCACATAATGAATATTTCATAAGTCATTACCAAAGTTTTTTTTTCAAAATGGAATTTCTTCTATGAAAGAGAGATATATGTGTGTATATATTTTTGTTTTTCAGTTTTTATTTTCTTCTGAAAATTAACGAAATTAGCACTTCACAAATCTCATGCATGCTCTAGGACATTGGTACAGTCTTGGACATTGCACATTGGTACTTAACCATTTTGATTGCTAAGTGGTTAATGAGTTAGAATTCAACCTGTAGTGTCCAAGTAGGCATCAACAATTTTAATAAAAAACAATATATTTTAAACTTAAATTGCAGGTGCAATCACATAATTCCAATTTTGTAGTTTGTACTAAGTGAATACTCTTATCATAGGCAACCACTGGCGCCAAGTGATTAGGTTTAGTCACTAAGCTGGCTTTATGGCTCATTTAAACCCACTCATTATCTCTCACCACAGTGTGACTCACCTTTGTCAATGTAACAGTCAAAGAGAAAGTCTATTTAAGACATGTACTTTCCCAAGCATAAGTAAATGTTACATAGTACAATTCTAAAAGCTCAGCAGAATTCAACATATGTTTTCCAGCACCCTAATTTCTTAGTATTTACTTCTTAGTTAGTGAGAGGTAAACCAGGTTCTATAATCCTGAGGGGAATGAATGTTAGGATGAAGTTTAATTAGTGGTTTTGAATTGCTTGGAAATAACTGTCATCATTAGAGATATGCTGTCCATCTATCATTCTGTATCATTATGTATGGCCTAAATGAATCATGAATCACATTTTAAATCTAATAATGGGAGCACTTCATTTATGCTATTTTTCTGTATTTTTATGCTCTATAAGAATTTGAACTTATTATAAAGTATTTTTAATTTCTATTGGCTAACCACTTTGTTCTATTGTCACTGTCACTATTTAATTGACTATCAAAATCATGTTGGAATATTTATATCAAAACTTTTTTAATGTGGGCTGTTAAAA
Organism: Crocidura indochinensis; assembly: GCA_004027635.1. Lineage (NCBI taxonomy): Eukaryota > Metazoa > Chordata > Mammalia > Eulipotyphla > Soricidae > Crocidura > Crocidura indochinensis. The sequence continues at coordinate 7,078 of PVKC010018679.1, forward strand.
GTTTTTTCAGTTATCGAATTTTTGTGTTCTCTTTTACTCCAAATTTACAGGGTCCATAAGGCCCTTGAATGTGGATTTTGCAGTAGGTAAACTAGGTTTCCTTCTTCAGTTTAGGTTTCGTTGATGTCACTCTCAGCAGATGAAACAAGGTAAATAAGAGATAGGAGGAAGTTAATTCTTTAAATTCACAAAATTTAGCTGATACTTTGAATCATAATATGTACTGCCACATACTTGAACTGGTAAGAGATAGAAGAAAACAATACTTTGAGTCCACAAAATTTAGCTGGTACTTTGATTCATAACATGAAGGGCCACATGCTTGAGCCAGTATGGTTTTATTCTTTGTTAGGGTAATCATCATCTCTTTTTTCCCCAAGTAGTTTAGAGAGAATCAAGAAGAGAGGAAGAAAAAAGTGAGAAGTCACTCAGTCTTTCTAAACATTTTCTTTTAAACTTTGGCTCCACCTTTTGGCTGAATCCTAACTTAGGTGTTTATATTGTGTCCCTCTCTGTGTTAATATTGTGTCCCTCACATTTCTCAAATTGGAAGAGAATAAAGTATTCCACAAATATACTTCTGTTTCAAATTTAGGGCCATAGAATCCATAATATCTATTTTCCTAACTAAAAGTTTGCACCCTAAGTATTTTTTTTTTTTTTTTTGGTTTTTGGGTCACACCCGGCAGTGCCCAGGGGTTACTCCTGGCTCCATGCTCAGAAATTGCTCCTGGCAGGCACGGGGGACCATATGGGGCACTGGGATTTGAACCGATGACTTTTTGTATGAAAGGCAGACGCCTTACCTCCATGCTATCTCCTGGGCCCCATTCCTAAATATTTAAGACACTGCTTTAATCACAGTCTGTCTTGCAGTGTTACTGAGTTATCCTGATAAATGGCATCTCATAGCTTGACAGGTTAGAACTATTCTTTTATTCCAGTGCGGGGGAGTGAATTCAGCGTCACATGCATGAAAAATAAGTACTGTAAGGATACATTGCATTTTGGGCAATGGCTTATTTCCTTTAATACACCAAAATAATATCTTCAAGTATGAACTCTGCAACTTATGATATGCATAAGTTTCATTTTAGGCCATTAGATCCAGATTCCTTTCTTCCATTTTCTTATTTATTCAGTATGGAAACACACAATAATTCTTTACTAAAATCCAATATAACTGATAAAGGTGGTGTTTTAATTACACTTTACATAATGCTGGAATTAGCAAAAAAGAGTATGATCAGACTTGTATACTTTAGGCAAAAGAAACTGTACTTAAATGTTTTGTCATTAAGAAATACTTCAAAACATAATTTTAGCTTAGCTATGATAACAAAAATTGTACTAAGTTCGAACACGTCATCTTTGGAGAGATATAAAATGGTAAAATTTAGTAATTACACTGAAAGAGTGGAACGGTTAGTTTAATTAATTTTAATTAAGTTAATTTAATTTACTCACTTTAAATATTGCCCACCAAAAAGGTAACCAATCAAAGCAATGGGATAGGCAAGGATTAGAGATCAGAGTAGGTAAAAGGAAATCCCCCAGCTAGACTCTCTCCTCTGTCTCTACGCACTCTCATCTACACTCAGCCAGACAGGAGGACCAGGTAGACCCAGAAAGAAAGCAAAATTAGGAAAGGGTTCTGATGCCTAAACAGATAAAAGGGAACTACTGTCATAAAGATGCAAAGCAATAAGATTTTTGTCTAAGAACGTGTACACTGAGTGGAGAACAATAAGGAACAAGACCAAGTCCTCCTACACTGATCAAGCAGAAGGCGAGGGACAGGACTCTGAACATTGTCTATGTTCAATGTATTGAGGGAATAGAAGTGACTTTACAACTGAGTAAAAGGAAAGGTCTTGACATTGGAGAAGGAGTAGACTTATATATCTGGGCTACATATTAGTAGCTAACTTCTTAAATTTCTGAGTTTTCTATGCAATTTTTTCATACATTTCTCAAAAAAGATTCTTCTACTAATGCATGAAAAATAAAGAAGCAGCACAAAATATTTTTTCTGGTTTTGTTATTGTTGTTATTTTTATATTTTTGTGCTTTGTTTTGTTTTTATTCAGGACCGTGATTATTGTGGTGGTTGTATTTATTGCTGTAGTGCTTTTTTTTTTTTTTTTTTTTTTTTTTTTTTTTTTTTTTTTTTTTTTTTTTTTTTTTTTTTTTTTTTTTTTTTTTTTTTTTTTTTTTTTTTTTTTTTTTTTTTTTTTGTATTGTTGTGTTTCTCTCCCTGTTTCTTTTTCTTCTCTCAAATTGATATTTATAGCCTCTAGAAGGACTTCGCCCATTTTTTGCTTGTTTGTTTTTTTTATCCCATTTTATTTTTTGTTCTTTTCTTTAAACAGAACCACATAACTTCAACCATCTTGTTCCGTCTCTCAAATTGAGGGGGAAATAATGGAGGGTACCAAGACCAAACAGTTGTATGATCACTAAGTAGTTGTATAAATGATAAGTGTTAAATACAAAATCCAAAGCCAATGGTAACAGAGTCAATACTCAATCTACAACAAGGTAGACACAGAGGGGACCACTTATATTAGCAGCCTGGGGGTAAGAAAGTGGAATATGGGATGCATGCTGGGAACAAGGGTGGAGGGAGGACAACTTTGGTGGTAGGAATTCCCCTGATTCAATGTCAACATGTACCTAAAATATTATTTTGAAAGATATGTAATCCACTTTGATCAAAATAAAAATTATTATTATAAAAAAAGAAAATATCTACTTTTGTGCTGATAGCAATAGTATTGTGTTTAAAGATAGAGAGTAAAATCAAGAGTATGTCTAATAAGTATGTGTAAACATTCATCATTCACATTACAGCAACTTTTATATAAACCAGTAAAATATAGAGTATAATCTTGGAAAAAATTAAATAAACACACTTTTCTCTGCCAACTCTTTGGTTATAAGAGGCAACATCCTCTCAGGCTGCATTATTTAAATGATTATTATAAACTATGGATTGGAATATGTACAAAAACTGTAGAAACACGGAAAATTCCCTGAATTCATATCTCCTGAGCTAGTTTGATCCCAGGGTAATTCCACCATTTACATGACTCAGCATCTCTCTATGTATCTTTTCTTTTGGGGGGAAGTTTTGAACAACATTTTCATTTCCTTCACTATCAATCACTATTTTTATTTTGTTTTTGTTTTTGGCGCACACTGGTGACCCTCAGGGGTTACTCTTGGCTATGTGCTCAGAAAACGCTACTGTCTTGGGGCATCATATGGGACCATGGTCCATCCTAGGTCAGCGCATACAAAGCAAACACCTTATCACTTGTACCACTGCTCTGGCCCCCAATCACTATTTTTTTTTAATTTATTACATTTTTCTTCATATTTTAAGTTAGCATCTTCTATATTTTTCCTTTCCTTAAAATGGAGCACAAACTGACTATAAAATCACCCTTCCCCTAAACCAGGCAAAAGCATTTGAGAAACCTCTGCTTAGGATTTTGGGACCTGTCACCAAATGAACATTTTTGTCAATTGGGTTTTTACTTGTACTTAAATGGATAATTGAATGACCTTTTAAAATGAATGGGATTTAATTGGTAAATGCTATGTGACTGACACAATTTAAGTATATATATATGTGTGTGTGTGTGTGTGTGTGTGTGTGTGTGTATACACATGTATATATATGCATATATGTGCATATAATGTATACAGATACATATATACATATATATACCAGTCAGATAAAATAAAAATAATATATTTTTGTTTAATAATAATCTTAATGGATGATTTACAAGTTAGATAATGCTCCAAATTTAGTATAAAACTATTTATGTGGGACATACTCAACTCTCTTCAAGAATTTGCTTTGGTTATGTGATCAAATATCACTCATGGTAGTGCTTGGGGAACCATATATGCTGTCAGGAATTAAATCTGGATCTTCCATATATTAGACTAATGTATTGTTTGTATTGTTATTCCATTCCAGAAACTATTTCTTGTATAAAAAGAATAATTGTCTTCTTGTTATGAAGGGATCAAGGATTAAAAGTACATAATTATAGAGACATAGGTACAAATACTTTGTTACTTAAGATAGGAATTTAAGAGTTTTAGAGGAGTCTTTGTAGCCTGACCATTAAAGATAGGCATCTTTCTGATTTTTGAGAAAAGTATATTAAGAAATACAGACTTCTTTAGAAGTTCACCTACCTTCCAAGTATTAACGCAGTATACTTTAAACATTGTTCTGTAATAATTAGGGATATGCATAAAGAAGGAACTGTAGGTGATTTGTCATGTCTTAAATATATAGATGCCAACAGGAAAAAAGGTCATATTTTGCTGTTCTTATTTACCATGATAGACAACATTGATGATTAGCATGCCTGTTATTAATAAATTTTTGCTGATTTTTTTATTTCATCAAAAGAAAAGCAAGCTCTAGACCAAGTGTTCATTTCTAGTTTACATAACTAAAGTATATATTTGCTCCCTATTAATTTTCTATTTTTATTTGTGTTTTTATTAAATATTAGGTCTTTGAAAAAATTTTATAAAGGTAAATGCTAACTAATGTAATGAAACATTACAAACATCTAATCTTATGAAGCCTCAGGTAATTTATTTTATATATTACAATCAAATGTTGATAAAAAAAAAGCAAAATTACATTTTGTAATCATTTTAGTTGATAACATTTCCTGGTCATATGCATTATTTAATACATTTTAATTTCTGGGTCTTATGCATTTTTTAGTTTATTTCCTACTTATGTGAGAACTCAATTTTGCAATCATTTAATCAGTATTAGGTCACATAGAACTAAAAAAATAGAGAATTCAAAGATAAGAGATTTGAGTTGTGTCTTCAACTGCATGTTAGTTATAACATACATGCTTCTTTAAGCCTGCTATTATCTCTGATAGAATAGGTGGTTAATATACACTCGTTAACATATTTGTACAATGTTTTGAGAAATATAAATTTGTGCTCTCTTAAGTATCATGCTATATGAAATAATTGCTTTCATTATGTCTATTTTTCTTATAGGAGAATGGTGGTATATAAATAGTAAATAAATAGATTAGGTACTTAATAATTAAACAAAAGCTGAGGCAGTTGAACAATAGTTCAATAGATAGCATACTAGCCTTACACATGTCTTGTAAAGTGAACCTAGGTAAAGGATAACAAAGGCCCTTCCCCCAACTTTCTGTTTCCTTAACCTCTTTTGGTATATAAAAACCTCACTTGCATTACAGGGCAGCCCTTCTTCACCCTGGTGGGTGGGCACCTGGAGAATAAAGAAAAAATGTTGGCTTTGGGAGTTGACAGAGAGAGCTCGGGAGATGAAGACACAGAGGAAGTCAGAGCTCATAAAAGACATGAGTTAGGCAGAGAGATTCATGGAGAAGATAGGTCATAGAATAAAAGCGAGCTGACTTCGATGAAACTTGGACTGTTTGTAAATTATTTCTCCACCAATTACTTACATCTTCAGACCTGCTGGCCAAAGGGGCTAGAGGCACCATTCCAGGGGAGGACTCACCCAACATGTGGGCTTTATACTTCATATTTTATTTTAATCTATAATGTCTGACCTGGATGAATTCCTGGGAACCTTACCTGAGCCCCCACCTTCACCAACAGTGACTTTTGAGTGTAGATTCATGAGTAATCCCTAGCAATTTTGTGTGTTCCTCAAAAAGTAAAACAAAATATAAAGTTGAGTCATATTCAACAAAATCATTAAATGAAAAAATATATACATACATTCTTTACTTTTTGAAGCCCAGCCATTTTTAAATGAGAAATAAATTCTTGTTAAATATTTTATAACAATTACAATAAAAATTCTAAAACTTTGAACACAAGGTCACTATAAAAGCTAATATTTTACAAAATCATTGAATCTGAGGGCAATCTTTATAATTCAAGGGCAAAATACATTTATTATTGGTTTTTAAATTTTATTTTTTGGGGACCACACCCAGCAATACTTAGGCATTATTCCTGAATTTATACTTAGTGGTCTCTCTTGTTGGCTTTTGGGAACCTGGTGTAAGGCCAGGGATAAAAATGATTGGCTGTGTGCAAGACAAATGTGTTACCCTTTGTATTGTATTTCTGGCTCCAATATAGAACAAATTTAAAAATTAAATGGGTTGTCCAATAGTTCCAATATTTTATTTCTAAGATGTTCTTTTATATTTATTTTCAGCTCAATATGGAAGTTTTCTTGCAATATAGTTATTCAGATAAGTATTTTTTTTTTAATTTAAGGGTAAAGAAAGTCAGGATGGTAATTGGTTCTTTAGAAATGGGCATATATAGCCAAAGATTTTTTTCAATATAGCTTCTTTCTCAATTGACTGCACAGCATCACAGATTTCATTAAGTTCCTGGTAAGAATTGTTCTTTTTAAAGATAATTGAATTAATTTTAGTAGAGTTAATGCCACAAAAGATAGTTTGCTTATGTTGCATCTTGAGAATTTTTAAATACATTTACTTTATAACTTTTAATAAAAAGTTGTTAAATAGCTTGATAGAGAGGAAAGAAATTCTTAAGCATGTGGCCTTTAGAAAGCTTCTCAGCATCTATTCTTCAGAGCTACTGCCTTCCTCAAATTGTGATCACTCCATTTTAGCCTTATAGTGGCTCCACTGTATAAAGGGATGCTGGGTTAATGATTTGTTATTAAGTTTCTCTAAAAGTGGTCTGCAGAAGTAAAATGTTAGCTTACTTACTGTGTGATTCTTAAAAGCTTCACATGCAAAATAAGAGTGAAATGAAAATGCAGAAATGGTGTTAAGTGGCTATTGTATGTTTAAAAGACATTTACAGAGAACTGAATAGAGCTATGGAATGAATAGTCATACTTTTCTCAAGCTTTTTTATAGTCTGTTTACCACCCAGAAATTTGTGACTAGATTACCTTAAAAATAAAAACCATTTGTCCACTTAATAAAAATGGGTGATGCCATCTATATTGTGCACTTTGCATTCCCAATTTTAGAACCATATCTGGGCTCATAAATGCCATAAAATTGAATATAGCAATGCAAGCCTGATGAAAAGGATTGAGAAGTGGAAGAAAGAAGAATAGTTATAGATATTACAATGACTATGTTGTAGAATCTATCCTCTAGTTAATGAAGTAAATCTGACTACTTCTACATCAAAGACATGACAAATACAATTAAAAATTAAATGAGTACAAATAATACAATATCACAATTTTGACAAAACAATTAAACTATTTTAAAACTATTTTAAAATATAGGGGCTGGAGTAGTGGTGTTGGTGTTTGCTTTGCACACGCTAACCTAGGATGGACCGTGGTTCAATCCCCTGGTGTCCTATATGGTGCCTGAAGTAAGGAGTGATTTCTGAGCGCATAGCCAGGAATAACCCCTGACATCAATGGGTGTGCCTCCACCCCCAAAAAGGCAAAAATAAAAATGTCTAAGCTCAGTAAATAAAAGCAAATATAAATTAATAGACTACATTAAATTAAGAAGTTTCTGTACCTCAAAGGAAATGAAGACCAGGATGCAAAGAGCACCTTCGGATCAAGAGAGAATATTTACCCACCACTCATATTAAAGAGTTAATATCTAGGATATATAAAGCAATGGTAAAATATTACAAGAAAAAATTATTCAGTGCCATAAATAATGAGGATAAGAGATCAACAAAAACATTCTCAAAGAAGAAATATAAATGGCAAAAACTTTTACATAAATTTCTATATTATTAATAATCAGGGAAATGGTAATCAAAATAACAATAAGATATTATCTTATACCAGTGGAAATGATATTCATTACAAAGAAAAAAAACCAATATTTGTGTGAAGTGGGGATAAAGGAACCTTTATTTGTTGATAATGAGATGTTGTTCCAGTCTTTTTGGAAAATAAATATGGGCATTTCTCAAAAAAAAATCTTGGAATTAGACTTCCTTAAGATCCACTAAATCCAATTTTTGGAATATACTTTAATGGCCCCCAAATAATGCTGGAATATTCATTGCCGCTCTATTAACAATTGCCAAAATCTGTAACATTCATTGTAGCACTATTCATGATAACCAAACTCTGAAACCAAAATGCCCCAAAACAGACATATGGATAAAGAAGGTATGGCATATCTCAACAATGGGATATTATTCACCCATTAGAAAAAATGTGATTGAGGGGCCAGAGAGATAGCATGGAGGTAAGGCATTTGCCTTTAATGCAGAAGGTCATCGGTTCGAATCCCGGCATCCCATATGGTCCCCCGTGCCTGCCAGGAGCAATTTCTGAGCATGGAGCCAGGAGTAACCCTGAGCACTGCCGGGTGTGACCCAAAAACCACACACACACACACACACACACACACACACACACACACACACAAGAAAAAAAAAGAAAAAGAAAAAATGTGATCTTAAAATTTCATGATATATGGGTTGGCATGAGAGTATAATGCTGGATGCAATGAGTCAGAGGAAGACGATCAACAATAGAATGTTTACATTCATTTGTGGGATATGAGAATAAAACATAGTAGCAAAAAAACCCAAAGATAATAGAGACAGAGGCCAGGAGGACTGGTCCTTAGTAATGTTTCCCAATAAATGGAAGGGTGGTTATATCAGAGGATGGACCACTAAGACACTGATAGTGAGAAGTCATTATTCTTGACAAGAACTGAGAGCCTAAAGGAGATAAAGTGATGTGTAACTGTGTCACAACCATAGTGCAGGGAGAAGACAAAGAGACTGCATTAGAGGCAGGCTGGGTGGTCAGACAGGTAACTGGGCACTTTAGTGGAGGAAAGTGTACACTGGTGAAGGGATAAGTGCTCTCATATTGTATGACTGAAGCTCAAACAACTTGTAACTTTGTACTTCAAAATGATCAATTATCAGTCCCCCAAAAATGTGTGCTCTTCTTTTAATGGAAAACATTCCCTACAATAGATTTTTTTTCCTTTTTAATAGAAGGGACTATGTACTGCACATAGGGCACTGTCCTCATCCTATCAAGCTGAAAAATAAATATTTTCTAATTTTGCTCTTAAAGATAGACAATAAGTTAATTTTAGGTAGTTTTGGTATCAATAATAGGTAACAATTTTATAAAAACAATTTATTCATTAGAAGTGAGTATTAATCTCCCCAATTTTTTTGACTTACATTATTTTTTTTACTAAATGCATCTACTAAGTTCTAAATGTTTAAATTTTTCAATATAACATGCAATGTTTATTAATGAATTTATTATAATGAAACAACTAAGTTATAGTACTGGACCTGAGAGATAATATAGTGGGCAAGCTGTGAGCAATGGTGTTAGTTTCCTTGCATTTAATATGATACATGAACATCTCCAGTAGTAATTCTTGAACATAGAGCAAATCAGGATTAATACTTGAGAACAATTGATTATGAACTAAAACAAAAAATATCCAAAGTCAAAAAGATGAGGGTCAGGAATACCAGTCCGTAGTCGGAAACTTGCCACAAAGAATGGTGAATGCAATTAGGGTAAAGATAGTTGTCAATGATAGTTGGAACTGATCACTCTGGACAAGAACTGGGTGCTGGAAAGGGAAAAAGTGATATGTATGGTATCTTTTCATTAATTATAATGAAAACCACAGTGTCAAAGGGAATGAGGGAGTGAGGGGGAGAGAAAGAGAGAGAGAAGTAAAATACTGACTCCAGAAGCAGGTGCGGTGTAGGGGAGGGAAACTGTGGGACATTGGTGCCATGAAATGTGTACTGTTAAAGTGTGGTGTGTACATTCTATAACTGAAACTCAGTCATGAACAATTTTGTATCCATGGTGCTTAAATCAAGCAATTAAGATTAAAATAATAATAAAGAAAAGAAAAAATGAGATGATTTGTTGATATGTAGAAATATCAGCACCCCATGCAGATAATTTCCATATTATAATTTTCAATATGGAAAATTATTTTTAATAATATAATTTAATTTTTATTTTAAATGCTTAATTTTTAAAGATATAGCCAGCTAGAATGGCATGATATACCTGGTGTTTTTCAACAATTTCTTAGAGGAAATAAACATAAAAATTGGACTGAAGTGATTGTACAGTGATGAAGGCTCTTATTTGCTTGTTTTTATTTTTTGTTTTTTTTTGGGGGGGGCACACTTGGTGATGCTCAGGGGTTATTTTTGGCTATGCTCTCAGAAATCACTTTTGACTCTTTGAACCATATAGACATATGGAATGCTGGAGGATCGAACCATGATCCACCCTAGGTCAGCATATGCAAGGCAAACACACAATCGCTGCACCACAGCTCCGGTTCCTGAATAAGGCTCTTAACTTGTATGCAGCTGGTCCAAGTTTTCATTGCTGGCACTCCTATAATTCTTTGATTCCTTCTAGGCATAGTCCCTGAGTACAGAGAAAAGAATAAATCTTGAGCACTGGTGGGTGTGGCACTCACCAAAAAAAAAGTTCCTTGTACAATATCTTTCTTATACAAAAATATATTCCTTGTACAATTTCTAGTATTGACAGTAGGCACAAATTACAAAGTATCACAGAAGATCTAAATCTGGTTTATCATGTGCAGGTAGTTGTGTACTATAACAGTCAATTACTGAATTGATTGTAGATTATGAATTTATGCTGAAGCAGACATAATTCCAAATTAAAATAAAAAGCACTGATGATGACAGGTGTACTTTGTATGACTCAAGCACAATAATGAACAATTTTATAATCACGATGCTTTAAATAAAACAATTTTACAATAAAAGAAAAAATGTCCAAACAATATGTATTCTTTGATGAGAATAAAACCAAAATTTTCCTTTAGATATAGAGATACAATTCCTAAATTAAGGAATTAATGATTCATTTTCAAGGAAGAGTTTGATTTCTTGAAAAACATCACTGAAACCTCTTTTCTCAAATTAGTAGACAGCTTGGAGACTTGTTTATACACATAGAATTTTCATACAAATATTACATATGTATAGGCTCATAAAACATGCATCAACACTAAAATACACTTATGCACAAATAATTGTGTATACATAGTTGCAAGTAGCTAACATCATTAACATTATTGTATAAGAATTTTTCATTTTCATTTTTCAGACTACCCACTCTGTGTTATAGACATACAAAATTTTTTTTGACATACAAAATTTTTAAAATAAAACATTTCACTAACATTAACATATTTTACATTTATTAAACATATATTAGGGTTAGGAGAAACTATGGCATTGTAACAAAGTCATACCAAAATTTTAGTTCTAGTTTTGATATGAGTCATATAATATTAAGTTGAAAAATTTTGTAACACAGTTTTCTCATATGTAGAATAATTTTGTTACTATTTGTTTTATCTTTTAAAGAAATCAGAAACCCCACAATAATGTCTTAAAGTTATTTCATATAATTAAATTCTATAACTGACATAACAACATTGTGATAAATGATACAGCAAAATAAAAAATTATCCCATACAATATAGTATAATATTTTTCATTTGTTTCTTGAACATTTCTACATACAAATTGTTTTGTTTCCTAGATAATTCAATTAAAATATTATCAAACCTAGTATATGACTAGTTCCTAATATTGACATTGTAGAAAATAGGAAATCAATATAAATAATTCTTGAGGAATATAGACCTGATAGTTATAACAAAATATATTTTCAACAAAAGTAGTGACAAAGGACTATATAATTTCAGGAAGATATTAGTCAAAAGGTCATATTTGAAAAGGTCAGGAATTGATAGAAGTTCTCTACAATCCTCAAGACTGTAAGCTGTAATACAATTTAAAAAAAAGTCTGAAAGTAAGATAAAAATTAAAAAATTATAGAATTAATATTTTCTGGAAAGGTATGTGATCCAATAAAATGCAGTGTAACTGATCCACTGCATTGTTTTTTACAAGCATTAAAATTGTGAGAATTTAAATTAAATTAAATTGTGAGAATTTTGAGAACTTATTCATTTGTGCCTTAGTCATGCAAATGGCAGGCATTCATAATCCCTGAGGAGGAGAACGACTTGTTTGAAGCCCCATATTCTTAGAAGAGTGGGAATCTATCAAATAATTTGATGGGGCAATAGTGATCAATTTGAGAAATAGGAGTACCAGGGCACATATATGATTTGGAATGTTATTACACTGTCTAGACAAAAGAGAATCTAAGTCAATTTCCATAAAACTAGAATCAGAATGTGGTTAAAAAATGTAAGATCAGGGTTGGTGTGGTGGAACAAGTGGAAGGGCATTTGCCTAGGATGGACCAAGGTTTGATCTCCTGGTGTC